>JABTXL010001273.1:2278783-2351750 GCA_025134845.1 Neodon shergylaensis
AAAAAAAAGAAAAGAAAAAAAGAAAATAAGTAAATAAATAAATAAATAAATAAAATAAATATTTATTGAATGAAAGAATGAGTGCATGCATGCTAAAGTGTTAGTGAAGGTGATGGCCATATTCAAGACTGAGATTAGGGGTTAAACATCAGCAGTCTGATCCTGCTACCTATGTGTTTAAATGTCTGTTGACTATCTTCCAGTGCAAAGTTATTGGAAATGAGATGAGAAACTTATTCTAGTAGAAGTTTAATCAATATCAATTCTCCTCCATTTCTTCTTCTCATATCTATGTACCTTCCATCTATTGAGAGAACAAGCTCTAGAAAATAGAGACACAGCGCCCTGAGTCACCCTCTGGGTGCTCATTCATACCACAGAGCTCATTTAGTGATGTGTTGTGAATGAATATCGTTTCCCTTGGCAGGAAATCCATTTGTAAAAAACAAATTAAGATCAGTTGCTTGATGCATTTGTTGGAACTGATCCAGGAAAGCTCATCAAGGAATTACTTAGTCTTGGTGCCTTTTAAACAATCCAAAGCACCTTTTTCTTTTCAGTTTCTGATTGGAGTAGACCTTTGCTGACTACTATCAATACCATTATCACTAATGAAAATATTATTATGTCTCTGAAAAACATACATATAAATGATAATGGTATTTGTGTGAAATATATATATATATATATATTTCTTTTCAAGGGTATAGATTTGAATTCATGATATTTCTAGGGTACAGATTGGGATCATAAACAAAAGAATTTAGTCTTTATGGTAAGATTTATAGCTATTAAAGCATTTAGCAGCGTAAGGAAGTGAAAAAAAATGGAACCCTTATCCATTTCTGGTAAAGACCATAAAAATGCAAGGGCTCTGAAAAACAAACCTGTCAGCACCTGGAAAAGCAAAATGCAGGAATATCATGCAATTCATAGATCCCAATCCCCAGTTTTGTAACCACTAGGGCCAAATTCAGAGACGCAAACAGATACATGTATGCAGATGGACCTTTAGATAATAATCACAATCCACAAGCTGGAAACATCCTCAATGTCCATCAGTAGAAGAAAAGGTGAACACTCTGGTAACTACAAGCAATGGAATGTCACTCCACTGAGAAGTGGTGAAGGTCAGAGGCATACTATACAAAAGACCAATCTTAAAATGTTTTTCTAAATGCCAAAACCCAGGTATATTACATCAAACACTGCACAATTCTACTTCTATTGTAACAGAATTTGAGGAAATCCCTTTGTGGTTGCCAGATGATGCTTGGGAAAATAAGGTCTTTTCTTGGGGTTCTTAGTTTCATTAAGAAAATAATAAGAATAATGAACTTAAAAGAAAGCCTGAGGACAATTTTATCAGAGTTTACAAGAAACAGAACAAAATCAGAGAATTCACGATGTACATCTCAGCAGCTACCCAGATTAGACAACAGAGTGAAGGAGATGGCGAAATCATGTGCTGTGTACTGATTTGTATAGCCACTGCATGCCCATCAGATAGGGTGGGTGCCTTTAAGGAGTGAGTAAGGATACCAAAGTGATCAGAGAAAAGCACACTTATATTTGGCCAGCATCCACAGGAAAGAAAGAGATTAAAAAAAAGAAAGAAAAATTGTTTCTTTCTAAAACATATAGAGAACCTGTCCAACCTAACAGTGCGGTTGCAAGGAGCTTCACTGGCAGGATGGATATTTGGGAAAGAAAAGCACAGCATTCTATTAGAGTAATATTTTTGCTGTTTAGCTTCTTAGCTAAACTAAAGGTGAGCCTGCCTTTTTAGGGGTGTTCCCACCTTACTCCCTTGGCCAGATTATTGACACAATCCACCGGACTACTAGGTCTCCACTTAGGTAGGAATTCTACTAGTGATCAGAGGGACTTTTCCATTAATGGACCTTTATTGCTATTCTTATACTATGAAATATTGACAACAAAAAAGTGATACTGAAGCAAATTAAGATATAGGATAGGCAAAAAAAGAGAAAAATGTTAATATTTAGTGAATTTCTATGTGAAATGATGGAAATTTTGGGGCATATGTGGTAGTGTCTCTATACAATGGGATTATAATTAATGTCACTTAGATTTTATATAGTTACAAATGTACTACATATACCATGAAAATAAAGGTAAACCTATCTAGGGGCAAATGGGATTAACAGTGGGGGTTGAAGATAAAGGAAGCTAGTAGGGTGTTTTAGTTTGGGTTACTATTGGTGAGAGGAAGCACCGTGACAAAAACAACTTGGGAAGGCAAAAGTTTGTTTGACTTACTTTCTTTAAAAACACGGTCCATCATTGAAACAAGTCAGGACAGAAACTCAAACAGGGCAGGAACCTGGAGACAGGCGCTGACATCGAGGTTATGCAGAGATGATGCTTATTGGCTTGTTCTCCATGGCTTATTCAACCAGCTTTCTTATAGAACCCACCAATCCAAATAGTATACAAGACGTTGTACTTCTTAATAAAGTTGCTTGGCATGACTCAGTAGCTTAAGCAAGGACTTTTGGTTCCAGCTATTGTTTTCATTTGCTTTATTTGTTGTTATATTTATTTCTCATCTCTGGTCCCCGTACTCTACATCTATCCATTTTGGGAACCTTATATTTATAGGTTTAAGTCAAATTACAGTTATCTAATTCTTTTTTCTTTTTTGAACAGATAAATGTATGGCTTGAGAAAGACTTAAGATATTGTAAAATCACCATGTGATGGGACATGCTCAAAAACTATGAGTTCATGAAATTTATAACATTGTCAATTTATAGAAAGAAAAATTGTTAATCTCTGATGTTCATCTCAGTCAGTAGTTGAAGTTAGGTTATTTTTAATGCTTTGCACTTTTTTTTTTTGCCTTAAGGTGCACTGTGTCTTCAGTTTCCAGTTGACAGACCTTTATATCTCTCTTTTGGTATTGCTTTTCACATAACACCTGAATCACTGCAGAGAATCACCATGATTAATCCATGAAGGCCTAAAAAATGAAAGAGTAACCACTTATCTGTACTTGGTTTCCTTTGTGCAATGCACACATAATGTGTTTGAGTTCTGTGAGTTGGAAAGCTATGTCATATTAGAAGTTGAAAATTTTATATAATGATTCTTTACCTTTGGATTTAAAAACTTGTTCACACAGGGGTTTTTCTGAAAGTCTACACACATAAATAATTACAGATAGTAATGTAAAAAATAGAATTTATTTCACAGAAAGTCAATATTGCTGTAGTTCCTCTAGTTATTTCTGAAGTTTTCTTTAAAACAACAGCTTGAAGTAGGCGGTAATGTCCTATGAAAACACCAGCAATGAAAGTTCAACTATTGGTAATTTGAGATATAAAAATAGTCTGTTAATTTTATAAACATTCAAATATGTTTTCTAACCACAGAAAATTAAATATTTGACTTTAGCTAAAGAAATCCCATCAGAATTTTCTAGAATAATGATATCAGCTATCAGCAATTAAGAGATAAAGATGGGTGTATTAGATAGGTTGATTATATCTATAACATGCATTAATCCTCTTCTTTGATTATTAGTGGTGTTTATCCACCATCTATCTGAAGCATCTTTAATGATAGTTTCAACTCATCTTCAAATATCATGATGCAATATGCATGTAACAGTGTTAATATTTTAATTAATTAAATTTAATATTTGAAAATTTCATACACATGTATAACGCATTCTGGCTATTTTCTCCTCTCCATTCATTTATTTCCTTTCCACCCCATCACCCACCTGTATCATGAATCTCTTTTTTAATCATGCTTTTTTATTTTATTTTGTGAGCCTCTGTAGTTACTTAGGGCCATCTCTGTGACATTTGTTTGGAAGTGTTCATAGGACCCAAGTGATATCACCAATGGTTACACAATTAAAGACAATTACTCTCTTTATCCCAGAATATATTAGTAGAAAGCATAGTTCAGCAAGATAGGGTAGAGCCTTATGATACTTGACTATTGACAAGGCCAGTCTTGTACAGGGCTGATGCATGTACTATCAATTCATTTGAAATGTCTGCAAGAGTCCTAGTAGACTTCATATCATAACCCCTTTCTCTATCTTAAAACTCTTTTTCACCATGTGTTTTAAGACTTGAAGAGGGTGGTGCAAGTCTTTTATAAAATTGTTTTTATTGAGCTATATGTTTTTCTGTGCTCCCTTCCCTTTCTCTCTCCTCCCCTTCTACCCTCTCCTATGATTCCCATGATTTAAATTTACTCAGGAGATCTTGTCTTTTTCTACTTCCCATGTAGATTAGATCCATATATGTTTCTCTTAGGGTCCCCTTTTATTTGTCTAGGTTCTCTGGGATTGTGAACTGTAGATTTTTTTTTCTGAGTGAGTACATATGATATTTGTCTTCCTGGGTCTGATTTACCTCACTCACTTTGATGTTTTCTAGATCCATCCATTTGCCTGCAAATTTCAAGACCTCATTATTTTTTCTGCTATGTAGTATTCTATTGTGCAAATTTACCACATTTTCCTTATCCATTCTTTGGTTGAGAAGCATTTAGGTTGTTTCCAGATTCTAGCTATGAGAAATATTGCTACTATGAACATAGTTGAGCACATGTCCTTCTGGTTGAACATCCTTTGGGTATATACCCAAAAGTCTTATGTAGGGTGAAATCCCAAGATGTCTTGTTTTCTTGGCACTTAAAAAGGCATGATTCTCTGCATTCACTGCAAAGACAGGCCCATCTGATTAAGGCTGAATACTGATGTTTAAAGGACAATTTGACATTGTGTAACTTTAGCCAAGCAATAGTAGTAAGGTTTTCCCTTAGAATCTATGATGTCTCCAGCAAGCACTGGGTCAATAAACTAAAATTCCACTGTCAGGTGTAGGATATCTCAATAGAAGTTGTTGGCAAAGGAGTCTCCGGAGACAACTGGAAAACAATAACAATTTTCTTGAAGGCACTTATGTTTGTTTCCTTAAAAGATTATATGCAAATCTAAAGGACATCATTTAACCTTTATCTTCATCATAGATGAAAAGATGATCTTATTTAAACACACTCTACACAATAAAATAAGCCTTCATCTTGGAATGTGTTCTTTCAGACTTCAGTTTCATACTGATTTCTGTTTTAATTTCTTGAATTGTGCTATGATTCAGTTTTGTGTAAATATTGAAATAAGAACTCTGAAAATTTCTCACTCTTGTTTTAGTACTCCACAACTTCATTCCATCACATCCTAGCACTGAATTTACAATGTAGCAAAAGGCTGTTTTAATACTGATGCAAAGACCAGCACTACACCCTCCTTTTTTAATTCCAAAAAATATGTGACGTCTTTCCTCTGGCTCTAGCTACTGTTGCAGTCTGCTGAGGAAACAAGTAGTGATTACTTTAAAGAGCCATGACTGACCTTTATTTTCTTGGTGGACAGGAGATGTCTAAGGTAAATCTTAGGATTATAGGTTGATACAAGATAGGGGTAGGTAAGGTCCTTCACAGGATGCTTATGCATATTTAAAAATGTTATTCAATATCTACAATTAGTTCTGAAATTTTAGATTGATAACTTGGGTTGTATGAGTACTTAAATTTATAACACAAAATGCAAAAAATTATAATTTGGAGAAAATATTTCCATTTATAGAGTAGAAATTGTTTAATTTAGCTGGATATTAGAGAATAATATCTTGAGAAAGTATATTTATAGGAAGTGATTTGGGAATGAGGGGGTATAACTAGAAATTAGGAGGATAAATAAAGATAAGTTGTTTTGGGCTCACTCTATATTTGTATTTTATAACTAGTTAATAATTTTCATGATTATGAGAGTTAGTTGTCAAACACAGACACTATTCAAATTTCAATTGAATGAATTTTATTTCAAACGAAGGTAGTAAATGAAATTTATTTCCTGGTTAATATACTGCTTTTACAGTTACTCATTTCAGAATTCTATTTTAGGTGAAATAAAAATACTGTGCTACTGTGCATCTTCTTAAATTTAACATTTGGTGATGTCATGTTAATCATTGCCTATCATGATACAATGATGGAAGTACTATTACACAGAATGGCAGATGGCATAAATTACAGTAGTTTTAATCGTTCTTCAAGGATCTAGTTCTTGCATATTTATCTTCTTCCAAAGACTTAAAGAGGAGTGAGTTTACTGGCATATGATCATCTTACCAATTGTCCATTAGTGATGACCACTATATATGAAAACAGTGGAATGACCTTCTCATAATAGAAAACACTGTTTAACAGCATGCTTCACCGAGCACTGTCTCCTACATTCTTTCCACTCTATACTCTGGGTGTTCCTTGAGCTTTAGGACATATTATGTATATAGTTTTTGTGTTCCATTTATGGCCAAGAACTCCATAATCATAAATTGTACGCATTCTGACGAATTGTGACTATCTCTATTATCTGTCACCCACTGCAGAAAGAGGCTGAAGAAGGCTAAGAACTACAACAATCCATAGATGTAAACATGTATGTAGAAGGAAGTGTGACACCATGTCCACTTAGTATACACAACAGTATTAGGTTCTCCCCTAAGACCTCTGACTTCTACAGCCATGGACTCTTTACCAGACTTACAGTACCACACATGAGTTCATTCCTATGAAGTGAAGCTCAAATCCAATATGAATGTTCTTTTACTCTATAGCAGTCTATTTAGAAGTAAGGGATATCACTAAGTCATCTAGAGGGTAGTATGTTGAGAAATTAGTAAAATGTTTATGAATGAAACTAAACAGAAAATGGGGAGTAAGAGAAGTCTAATGGTTATCTTGAAGGTGAACAAGACATTCGAACAATCTGAAATCCTTGTATGTGCTGTTTATATCAATCCACTAAGGAGGTCACAAACCTTATTTAATTGTAGTGGTTCTAACTTACTTTGGTGTTTTGAACTTTAAAGTTAATGTAGAGACCACTATTTCTTATAAAAATTTTTCAATTTGCCCTCATTCCACAATACAACTACTAATAGTAAAATAATGCTAATTTAATAACGCAGTGATTATGATTTTTTGTTATGGGTTTGGAAGATAATCTTATTTTGTTCTTCTGTATCCACTGTCCACTGTGCTCTGGCTTGTTCGTCCTCTTAGCTCTGTAAAAGTGAACAATGACCCCCAAAGACCATTTTTGTTGACCTCCATTTAATCTGTTACAACTGGATTAGAACATAACAAGATAGGGGTTGGTAAGAAAGGCCTTATAGTCATAAAAGAATTAAAATTTTAACAAAAGAAACGCCTCCTTTCTCTTCTCTTTCTCATCTTCCTCTTTCTCCTCCTTCTGGTCCTAGTTAACCACTTCCTCTTTCTCCATATTCCCTTTCTTAATCCTCCCCTTCAACTCTCACAAGGAGAAAGCAGAATACACCTATATACATTTCTGGTAGACAGACTAACTACTTTCACCCAGGCAGAAAAAAAAATAATATCTGCTATGTATATTTTCTCTACTGGGGAATGAAGCCTCATTCATCAAATGTATCAAGGCTCAAATCATACAATCTTTAGTACAACTTGTTTTACTCAAATGTGTCCCTCCTCACCCGACACATTCTCATCATCTTGCCTATTGTCTACATTATCACCATCACCACCCTTAAAACCATTAGTATATTTTGACTGTAAAGCAATCCTGTGAATCATTTTGGTTTATCACAACATAAAAATATTTAACATGGTTACCTATGGCCCTTGGGATAGATAGGCTATTGACAGGGCTGTACAACTTATTCAACAAACTTTGAAATATTTTGGTTTTGTGTATCATAGTCAGAAAACTATCCCTGTCTGGATCATTCAATGCCAAGTTGTATCATTGCTTGGCTTTAAAGTTATATCATCATGGAAGAGTTGTGGGATCACCAACAGGCAATTTGGCAGTATAGAGTTACTTAAAACTCTTTTCTTTTATAAAAACCAAAGTTTCAAGATATAATTTAGTTCTTCCAAACTGCTTACTCCATGTAATTAAGTATGCCTTAGGAATTACTGTTTCATAATTGTTGCAAATTAAAGTATTATACCACTGAAGTCTTCACTTCCAAGGAGCCTGTGACTTTTCTGTTAGAAAGATAATGTTTCATAACAGCCTCTTCTTTTCTTTTTGAAAGGCATCCTCACTGAATGGACATTACCCAAGCTTGTATTAAGGGAATTGGGAGTTGAATCAACAGTACTTGCTCAATGTATAACTCCTATTACTATGCTCTCAGGAGCATAGGAATTTGCATGGCTTAGCAGACTGGAGCTTTTAATGATAGGGCTAAAAGTGATCTGGCAGCTCAGGGATGTCTAAGGATGTACTAGGCCTAGAGACTTCATATTTCAGAATTCAGCTCTTGAGAGGCAGGCAGTGCTTTTGAAGACAATGCTAATCATGCTTAATTCCTTTGGTGTTCATTGTGAACTGCTATTATTCATGGTAAGGTAATTTGCTATTAATATGAATGTAATGTACAATGATATCAAAATTTCTACTGTATTGCAGCCTTCATAAATGTCTCTTGCTTCATGGTCTGAATTAACCTCTTGGAAAAAAAGAAAGAATCTTTTTACACAGCCCAGCACTGCAAAGCTGCAAATGTACTGGGGCCCAAGAGACTATTAATTACTTAATACTGACCCTGCCTTAATCATATAGGTGCACAGATGGACTCAAAGCTTTGTTTATTATAGACTTTGTTTTAATTCTGCTAACATACTAGATATAAATTATGAGATGCTCCAAAAAACATGGATGGATAGAAACATTTGTTCCATTAATATTTATAATCAGAAGTCAAAAATTGGCTATATTAGACATGCAGGACCAATTTAATAATGAACCAGTTGTCACCTGAAAACAGTTTTAAATGTAGGTAATTAAAAATGATTTTATTATCATATATTAATTTTATAAAACAATGGGTTGTACTGTAATTCTTTCATAAAGGAATCTAGCATATTCTACAATATTCACTGCCCCTTCATTCACTGCTCTTACCTTCTACCCCAATCCCCTTTTCTATTAACAGTCTCTTTTCTACTTTCATATCTTTTACTGTGCAGTACTTATTGTATTGTAAAATATAGTGGATTAATTGTGATGTCATCATACATGCATAAAAATTACTTGGAGGTTGCTCAGCGGCTAAAGGCACTGCCTGCTTCTTTTTTTTTTTTAAATTTAGACTCTTCATATGAGAGAATAGGATTGATATTTGTATTTATATGGTGTTTTAGTTAGGAATTCTATTGTTGTAAAGAGACGCTATGACCATGGGAAATTTTATAAAGGAAAAGCAGTAAGTAGGGGTGGCTTACATTTTCAAAGGTTTGTTCTATTGTCATCTTGGTGCAACATGGTAGTATGAGGGCAGACATGGTGCTAGAGAGGTAACCGAGTGTACTATATGGTAGCTTGTACACAACAGGAAAGTGAACTGACTCACTGGGTGTCACTTGAGAAGATAGTCAACCTAAAAGCCTGCCTCCATATTGACACACTTCCTGTAACAAGACCACACCCACTCCAACAAAGCCACACTTCTTATTTATTTATTTATTTATTTATTTATTTATTTATTTATTTATTAAAGATTTCTGCTTCCTCCCCGCCACCGCCTCCCATTTCCCTCCCCCTCCCCCGATCAAGTCCCTCTCCCTCATCAGCCCAAAGAGCAATCAGGGTTCCCTGACCTGTGGGAAGTCCAAGGATCACCAACCTCCATCCAGGTCTAGTAAGGTGAGCATCCAAACTGCCTAGGCTCCCCCAAAGCCAGTACGTGCAGTAGGATCAAAAACCCATTGCCATTGTTCTTGAGTGCTCAGTAGTCCTCATTGTCCACTATGTTCAGACCAAACCTAAGAATAGAAGCCACACTTCTTAATAGTGCTATACCATTTGGGTGCTAATTTCTTTCAAACTATCACATAGGGCTATCTTATATTACTTAACACAGTGATCTCACTTTTCTACAATAACCTTATGAATAAAACTCCATGTATATAAAGATGTTATACTTTCTTTATTCACCCATCCTTCAATGGGTGCCATGTAAGATTTGATAACAAGATTGTTCTGAATAGTGCTGTAGTGACTTTAGTATACTGGCATCTTTATTGTGTGCTGACTGGAATTCCTTGGTTCGAGTTCCAGGAATTGTACAGCTCGATCATAAATAGGCTCATGTTTTTGAGGAACTTGGATGCTGATTTTCTAACTGGCTGCAGTAATCCCTACTACCACCAAGAACGTATAAAGATTCTGTTTCACTAGCAAACTCACCAACATTTTTTTATTTCTTTATGAAAGTCATTTTCACTGTGGTGAGATTTAACTATTGATGTAGTTTTGATTTGCATTTCGTCAAGGTGTACATTTTTTCATGTACTCATTGCATGTTGGGTTTCTTTTTTGAACTTTCATCTGTTTGTTGATGTGCCTGCTCTTTTGATATTCAATATCTTTTTTTACATATTCTGGGTCCTGACTCCTGTCAAGTAACTAGCTTGCACGTATCTTTTCCTATTTTGTAGGCTAACTTTTCTCTCTGCCAATTTGTTCACTTTAAAGAGCAGACAATACTTAATTTTATGCAACCGCATTTGTTATTTCTTAGTGCTTTCTGAATGAATTATTTCCTTATTATAACTTGAATTCAGATATCCATTTTTTTGTGCAGATATCATAGTGCTATCTCTGTGTTTTCTTTTAGAAGATTCAAACTTTGCATCTTAAACAAATGTCTATGATAAATTCTGTATTGCCTTTTATACAGGATTGGAGATAAGAATGGAGTTTCTTTCTTCTCCAAATAGATACGCAGCTTCACCAGTATTCGTTTTCTTCAAATATTAATTTAACTTCTTCATAGAAAATTGGATAGCTACATGGTTTTATTTCTGGCATTCTCTTTTATTTTTACTGTTTTTCACACATATTTTGTTTCAGGTCCATGTTGCTTGTGTTTCTACGGTTCTGTAGGATAATTTGACATCATGCACTGTGATTTTTATTTATTTATTTTTAGCATTGCTCTTTCTGCTTAGGACTGTTATGACTATCTGGAATCTTCTGTGATTTACTATGAATTTTTAGAGTTTGCTCTTTGTACTGTGATGAATATCATTGAAATGTTTATAAATTTACCTTTTACCTTTAATTGTTTGTCTGTGTTACTTTGCATATGTGCATGTGGTGTCATGGAGAAAGAGGCGTTAAGTGCCCCCAAACTGCAGTTTCAATAGGGTATGAGTCATATACCATGGGTGCTAGGACTGAACTCCGATCCTCTAGAAGAGAACACTGCTATCTTAACTTCTGAGCCACCACTTAAGGCCATTGCCACTGGAATTTTGATGGACTTATATTTTGAAAATAAACTTGACACAACAGGATCCCCACAAAACTTGTAATCTTTATAAATTGTTTTATTATTTTTGAAATCCTACCCTTTCTGATCATCTGCACACATAAAGCTTATATTGCTTATATTTGAGTTAATATCTATGCCCCTTATTGAACTTATGAAAAACCTAAAAAAGCCCCTGAATCTCTGATAGAGGAGGGTCATTTGTCTATCTGTTGCTTTCATTGGTTAATTAATAAAGAAACTGCTTGGCCTGATAGGTCAGAATATAGGTGGGTGGAGTAGACAGAACAGAATGCTAGGAGGAAGAAGGCAGACGCAATGAAGCTCCAGCCCAAGATAGATGTAGGCTAGAATCTTTCCTGGTAAGCTACCACCTCCTGGTGCTACACAGATTATTAGAAATGGGTTAATCAAGATGTGAGAATTAGCCAATAAGAGGCTAGAACCGATGGGCCAGGCAGTGTTTAAAAGAATACAATTTGTGTGTTGCTATTTCAGGTGTAAAGCTAGCCATGTGGGAGCTGGGCGGGATGAAAAGCAGGCCTTTTTGCCTCATCACTACAAATCTCCTTATTGCCTTCAGTGAGTAGCAAACAATTTTTTTGCACAATATTCAAACACTGTAGAGTGAATTGTAAGTTAAATGGTCATGAATTGCATCTGCTATACCTAATTGATGATTCATAAAAAAGAAACAGACTTGTTTGTTAATCAGAGTCTTTTCTGCATTTGCAACAGTCTTCTCCTAATTTCAATAAGGTATTGATTTGTATGATTGATTCCAATATTTATTAGGCTCTTGATGCTCTTGTAGCTATTAAAGAAGGTTGCAAAGAATTTCTTATGTGAAGCTTTCAGAAATGGGTTAATAAACCCTACATTTTGCACACATAAATCTAGTATACTAACATTGCTTACCTTTCAAAGGGTAGAATATGTACATATCCTATTTTTGACAAAAAATAGCATTCTTGGGCTGAGAGGCAATGTAAATAGATGTTCTAAATTTGCAAATATTTGCTTGGAACTGACACTAGATTTTTTTAGTACTATAACTTGAACATATTTTAATAGATTGCCTTCATCAAAATACAATGGAATAGTTTGTGCTGCTAAAACAAAATTATGAATAAGTAAATATCTCTGATAATAGTAAAGAGAAATATGACATAAATAATGGGAATCTGAAAAATAATTATAGAAGTTTATGGTTATCAGGTTGAATATGACATGATATTAAATTTTTACTGGCATTTCAAGAGTTGTCCTAATTAATCAATCAGTAATTGCAGCTGTGATTGCCAACTGCAATTATAATTAATTTACAATATTGATTGATCCTCCAATAATTCTGGTGTATTCTTCCATATAAAGTCTCTACTGCATTAAGATGAATTTGGGAGGCACACTTATTAAAAGCAAATAATCAATCCCTTAACTCACATTAGGAATCTGTCTTCAGGGATAAGATTTGTGATAGTGGAATCATGGATAGGTTCACAGTAGGAGATACCTGAAAGAAGACAACATTATGCCAGAGAATATTTTAATATAGCAGACTCATTGCAGAGAGACAGTGTATTTTATAATGATTCATTTATTTCAGGCTTACATTCATTACACCCCCTACTAGTAGAGCCTCTTTCATTATAACAGTATGATCTCCTCAGCCCAGCTCAATCACTACCTCCTTTAGTCTTACAGGGAGAGAAAAATCAATATTTGTGCTTTTCTAAGTTTCATGTTATAAACATGGTTAACTATGCATCTCTTTAAAGAATTACCATGCCTTTAAGCAGAGGGTACATATTATGAAAAAGAAATTCTTGAAAGTCATTTTTGCAAATATATCATGGACCATATTTGCAAATATGTCGTGGGATGCAATGCAGCCTGGACGGGAGCATGTTGCCATTACAAAATCTATAAATTGCAAGTGGAGTATCTCTTAGAAGTTTTGCACAGTGAAAGTCATTAGAATGTTGAGCTTATTGAAAAATTCTGAAAATCTGACTCATTTTCGGTAAAAATGGAGAAGGAGTCTGGATGAACACTCCTGGGGAAGTGGAACTTTGTCACGATGTACTCAACTGCAGGAATGTGAAAGAACCTTTAACAAGATAGCAAATTAATGACTTATTATTGAGGAATGAGGCTTCCCATATGTTAAGAATTGATTTAATATAAACATTTACATATTGTACCACATACATGATATTGCATTATAGATATAGAATTTTTCCAAATAGCCATATTAAGGAGGCACACAACTAAGCTCATTTTAACAATATGGAAACAATATTAGAAAGTTTAGTAGCATAATCAGATCCACAGAGTGGGTAATTTACCCAGACAACTTAAGCGTAACTCACAGTACTGTGTTTTTAACATGTGGGAAGTTCTTGTTAATTTTCTGGAACCGTAGAATGGTAAGTTAAAATTGAATGCTCAATTACCTGAGGAGTTTGCAAAACAGGTTGAACTTGAATACATGTTTTTCCCAAAATCTATTTCTTTCTTTCCCTGCCTATTCTATAGCTGTCATTTTTCACCCACTTACAGAAAATTAGAGCTGCACCCATCTTTTCTCAAATTTAGCTTCCTTGCATGATATGGGATCTATTGTTAGCTTCCATTATCCACTTTGACATACTATTATCTAATGGCTTAGAAGGACACGAATTTGTTGTTTACAACTCTAGGTGGGACAAATCCATACTCACCATCATCAGAGTATTGATGAAGGAGTAGTCCCCTTTGGGGACTATAGAGGAGAACACAGGTTCTCATTTTTCCAACTTGCAGAAGGCATGTGCATCTCTTGGTTGTTGGCCACTTACTCCATCATCAAGCCAAGCAACATGGGATTGCCATTTCTCCCAGTGTTACTTTGATCACATTAACTTTCCTAAATAACTCACCTACTTCCTTTTTTCAAGAAAACTAAAATGAATTATATACCACCCAGCAAATAATATAGCTAACCCTCCTATCTCATGCTCCTTAACTTAATCACATTCCCAAGGTCTCTTTTGCCATGCTAAGTGCGAGCCATGGCACTTAGCCATGGGAGTTAGAGTCTGTGGAGCAGGATATCAATATCTCAAGGATGCATTAGTCAGTTCTATATTCCTGCACATGGCTTCTTCTGCAAATTCCTCATCTTCAGATGATTTTTTCCTTCTCTTTTACCAAAACCACATCATATTTTCATTCCTGGGATTGCGCTGATACTACATCCATGAGAGTATAAAACTTAGATTATTTTCCATAACATTATCATTTATGCCTGGCAAATACTGAAAAACCACATCAATATCATTTAATTACTTGAATAGGAATTATGGTAGTTGTTAGAATTTATTTCACTTATAATTGCCTGATTGCATTACATTCAGGGTTAGTTTTCTCAGTGTTAGAAGGCGCCATGCAGGCTACTGGAAGTTAGTGCACAAGGGAGTCAACTGATGTCTTAGCCAGCTGTGAACTCCATAAATTATAATCATACTTGTCCTGTCTGGGCATTACCAGTGGTGGCATAGTGGCACCCTTATTTTCGGTGTAGGGAAGCTGGTGCCTTGTTGTATTTAAAGTCCTCTCCATGCCTGGTACTGGAATTCTGTGAAAGAATCTGTGATATTTAAGAAATATTATTTTTTAAAAGAAGGTAACAAATAGAGTTGTATACTGAGACCACCATTTGGAGTTTGAATTTATAATTGCTATTTATGCATTAATGTAGAACAATTTCCTAAGCATGACTTTATGAAAGGAACATGAGTCAGTTTTATCTTCCTCCTTTTATTTTTATTTTTTGTAAAGAAGTAATTAGTATAATGATCATAAAATTCTTTTATAAATATAAAAAAGACCTGGTGGTGGAGTTCTATAATCTCAGCTACTGTAAAGTTGAGGTTACGAATTGTAATCTCAAAGCCCACATAGGCTACACAATAAGTTCAAGACTAACTTAGGCACTTTAGTGAGACCCTGACTAAACAATAATTAAAATGACGGGAGTGAGTAATATCTCTCAGTGGTAGAGTTCTTGGCTACCATGAAGGAAAACCAGGGTTCAATCCTTAGTACAGTAAAAATAGTTCAATAATTAAATAATAATAATAAACTCCTTCAATTTGGGGAAATGAAATTGAAATAAAAAAAGTGCTTTTTCTTAGTATGCATGATTTAATCTGCTAGTTCATCTCCCCAGATATATTGGTCTTTGGGATTTAGATAGTTTGTTATTAGCTTCCAGTCTTACTAACAGGTAAGATTTAAATCCTGAGGTACTTGGTACCTGGATAACAAAATAACAAAATAGGATTGCTTAAGTGGAAGGATCATGTATGTAACTAAATGACTTGGTAAACTACAGCATGGACCAAATATAATTTCTATAAACATGAGTTAATCAAATAGTTTTCAACCTTCACCATAATTCAGAATTCATTCAACTCTCACAAATGATTTGGCTTCTACTTAATCCTCTGTTGAATTCATGTCTTATTAATCCTGTACTCTTCCTGAATGATTACAAAATTCTGAGTCACTAATGCTCAAAAACAAAACAAAACAAAACAAAACAAAAAAACAGTTGTTATTCCCTTGACCAAGAACGTGTTTGAAAAACCACATAATATCCTGTTTTAATATCTTAAAAACAGAGGTAAAACATGAGAAACTAAAGTTACTATAAAAGAAAGGAAATAATTTCAATTCAATTATTTTACAAATTACAAGTTAAATTTTAAGACTTCACTGTCTTCTGTGTTTGTAAAATGATAAATAGATTTTTTCTGATTTGTTATAGCCCCATCTTTCAGTGTTTACCATTATTAGAGAGACCAAAGAAGGGTCAGGGTCCCATCTTCACACACCTCCCAGTGACAGATAACTAATGGATAGAAAACATGTATTTTTCATGATGCAAAAAAGCTTTCAAGCAGGATGTCAGAAAGAGCCTACATCTCACAGTGACATTCCATAACATCCATCCCTTGTGAATTCAGACCACTTTCCTCCTTCCAGATCATGCAATTGCACACACTTTCTCTTCCCCCAAATCCTTGAATGACAAAGTAGCTTTTAAAGTGCAGATGAAGTTTGCCGCCTAGTTGTTCAATCTGCTGCCATTATGGTGAGGTGACAAATAAACAGGAAAACAAGGACATCCATCACTCTTTAAGCATGGATTCTGACTCTAGCTATAACGAAATAGAAAGCCCCCTATAGCTTATGTCTAATATCTGGATATTAGATGTTTTCCCCAACACAGAAATTCTTTTTGTATGAAAATAAAGATTCTTTCTCTATCTCCATTCATCCCGGACTGAGCTCCCAAGGTCCCAATGAGGAGCAGAACGAGGGAGAACATGAGCAAGGAAGTCAGGACCACGAGGGGTGCACCCACCCACTGAGACAGTGGGACTGATCTATTGGGAGCTCACCAAGGCCAGCTGGACTCTGACTGAAAAAACATGGGATATAACCGGACTCTCTGAACATGGCGAACAATGAGGGCTGATGAGAAGCCAAGGACAATGGCAGGGGGTTTTGATCCTACTTCATGTTCTGGCTTTGTGGGAGCCTAGCCAGTTTGGATGTTCACCTTCCTAGACATGGACGGAGAGGGGAGGACCTTGGACTTTCCACAGGGCAGGGAACCCTGACTGCTCTTTGGACTGAAGAGGGAGGGGGAGAGGAGTGGGAGGAGAGGGAGAAGGGTGGGAGAAGGGGGAGGGAAATGGGAGGCTGGGAGGAGGCAGAAACTTTTTTTTTCTTTTTCTCAATAAAAAAAAAGAAAAGAAAAAAAAGAAAAGAAAAGAAAGATTCTTATATCTAGAAATCAATAAATAGAATCATGTTCTTATTTTAATCGTGTTTATATAAATTAACTAATTAATTAAAAAAGACAGAATACAGTTGACTGAACTAATGTTTCATGACAAGATGGAGGTAAGCACAATGGGAACTTCAATGGGTTAGAGTTTTAAAACCAGTTTTCCAGAGAGTATTATTCATATGGGATTCACCAAAGTGACTCTCAACTCTTGAACTGAAATTGGATGAAAACTAATGTGTGATTATCACATTTTAGAGACATCAAATCCCACAGACCAGTCTATGCTCATCCACATTTTAATAAGTTCATGACAAACATCAAACATTATTTTGGGGGTTCTGCTTGATCAACTAATATTGAGATACATATTGTCTATGAGGTTACTAACTAGAAATTCAAGGTTATAAAGGCAATTCAACATATCCATCTACTAAGTACAAATAGTATCTGATAATATCCATTCAAAGGAAAAGAAGTTTTAGGAAACTATAGGTTTGACAATTTTAATGTTTCCTTGGTCTTTGAAGAAAATGTGAGAGGGATGGATACAGCGGAGGCATGGTGATCAGAAGAAAGAGAAGACATTTTTAAGCAGCAGGTCTCAGTCAGAGACATTCCTCCCACAGTAAACATTGGTGATGACTAGAGTCTATTTTAATTTGGAGCATCATTGCTGCAGAGTTGCTATGGACACCATTTGGGAACCAGTCAGGGAAGCTGCTATATCCAAACAGTGTTCAGAATGTCCCCTTTCAATAAAGAATCATGTAGTCCAACATTTCAGTAGGACCAAGTTTAAAAAGAAAATTCCCTTCTCAAATGTGTTTAAAGAAAAACAACTTTCTCCATAGCAACGTGGAGCCTCTAAACTCTAAAGTTTTCCATTGCTTTGACTTACAAGGCTCATGATCAGTTTTTTCAATGCCAAAAGCCTTCTCTTCTCTTACAGTATTATGCTTCTACTAATGAAACTTGTGAATCCAACTATGTATTTACTTCCAATATTGCATATGAAAAAGAAATGTCTAACAAAGATAAGGTTATCTCTGTTTAAAAGTATTCATTTGTTGGAAAGGAGGGTGGCATATACCATGGCTCACAAGTGGGGGTGAGAGAATTACTTTCACGAGTTGGGTCTTTCCAATCATTCTAGGAATATGAGGATCCATCCTCATTGGCTCAGGATTAGCATTATTAGGAACAGGAATGGAGAAGAAATTGTATTTGTACATCCATCACACTTACTACTTCATAATGACTGTAAGTCTCCATGAATTAAGTCCATATTAATGATCATACTAAATAAAAATTTTCTGTATTGTTATACTGTGACTCTCAACTATGAACTTAAGATTGATGACAAATTCCGGAAATTACTACCCCAACAACCCTCACACACACAAAAAAAAAAAAATAAGAAAGATTTTTTTGTGTGTTCATGGGCACTATCTAGAAAATGAAAGATAGAAAACACAGAGAGGAAAGATTTTAAAACCATTGTTATTTGAGCTGACATTAAAACCAGAGTTAACTTAGGTAACAATGATGATGGCTCTGAAATATCTCATATATTCATATAGTGACCCTTAAGTGAGTCAGTTTCTCTGTCAGAAACATGATCAGGTGTCCTAAATTTTAACAATAAATCTTCTGGTTCTATACTTTCATATAATATGAACACAGATACGTAATATGAATGGACAATTGAAGGAAGAAATAAAAATACTGGACCATATTAGGCTATGCATTCTTTGCTCTCATCATTTGCAAAAAGGAACAAAACAGGGATATTAAAATGTTTATGATGCTTGCAAGCTTCTCTGTGGGAAAGCCTTCACGTGGTCATTTTATACAAATGTCTACTAGCACATGGCTTCCCTCAGCAAGATGAAGCTCAGCAGGAAGAGTGTAAAACCCACTTCTTTAAACCACTCAACTTTTGGACAAAAAAGATTCTACTGAGAACATTGGTGTTTTGAAAACCAAATTCTATGAGTCAATGCTTTTCTTTCTTCTTCATTCCTAAAGGAGAATTTTCAATTGTAGAGATTCTAGGTAAAACTTACAAATTATTAGAGTATGATTGTATAATAACTATGATTAGTCAAGTGTAGAAAATTACTTTTGAAATGCCCTGAAGAAACATTAGATATGTTACAGAAGGTTCAATGAGATATTGCAATGTACTTAACTGAATATTTTCAGACATGGTTTTGAAAGAGGTTAATGAATATAGAAGAAAAAAAACAGAAGCCAAAATTATATGATTCCAATTTTATTAAGAAAACACAAATATGTCAGTAATATGGCTTAGCAGACAAAGGCCCTGCTACCAAGACTGACAACCTGATTTTTCTCTCCATACCTGGTGGAAGGAGAGAGCTGGCCCTGTAAGGTGTCTGCTTTGCACACATGCCATGACACTTTGAGCACTGACAGGTACACACACACACAAAAAAAAACCACACATATGCAGATACACATAAACAAGTACCTACACAAGTGCAGACATACACACAGACACATACTCATTCAAAAACACACACATACACACAAACACGAGTGCAGACATGTATATACACCCCCATACACACACATACCCTTGCAGACTTGCATACATACATACTCAGACATGTGCACACACACACATGCAGTCACAAATACATGCACAAACACCACACACACAAGGAACATATTAATTTTAAAAAGGTAGATGTTTATGTAGAAAAAACTTTAATAAAAAATTAAAATAGTAGCTAAGATCCACATATAAGAGAAAATATGCAGGGTTTGACTTTCTGGGTCTGGGTTACCTCATTCAACATAATGACTTCCAGTTCTGTATATTTTCCTGCAAATTTCATGATTTCATTCTTTGTGCTTACCATTATGTTGAATGATTATGAGGAATTTTTCAACTTTTCTTTCTTTCTGTAGTTTTAAGCATGTTTACAATCTAAAATGTTTTACTGCTAAGAGTAAGGAAAATGAAAATTGTTATTTAAACCACCCTGTGGAGAACTTTTTCTTTATCTAATGAATTCTTAAAGCTATATTATTTGCCAACTGTTCTGTTTGGAAACAGGGAAAAAAATGAATGTGTAATAAGTGAAAGCAGCAGACAACAAGATGTGACCAAATCCATAAACCTTTTTTTTTAAAGCAAAGCAATTTTGTAGCTAAGACAACTGGAATCAATTACAGTGGACTTTCATATTGTAATATCTTCTGAAGCTCAACTTCTAGAACTGGAGCTAGGGACAAAGTCACTTGAGTGGGCAGAGAGACCAAAGTTTAAAAAGAAGGCTGATTGGATCAGAAATTCCTTTCTTTCACGAATCATTATGCTATTACCCTGTGCCTGAGGACAAGCAGTTTAGGTAGGGTCGTGATTTAGCAGTCTCTTGAGACCCTACTGTCTAATTAGCATGACTCACAAAAATCTGAGCTCAGCTCATTGCTCACTGGGCCTACAGGATGAGAATGCAGTTTTTTCTCTATTGTCAGCATCGGCCTGCTTTATTAGCCCTTTGGTGAGCACGGTACAAACAGAAGTTTATTTTAGTCTCTGAAAACTCAATGGACAAGAATTTGGCCAACATAACAGTACTGACCTTCGAGTTGAGAATAATGCAACTCTAATGCTCTAATGAACAGTTTATATGGCAATTTTACTTTGTAAGATAGCAGAAAAAAATAATGACATCTTGAAATTTGCAGGCAAATGTATAAATCTAGAAAACACCATATTGAATGAGGTAACCCAGAACCAGAAAGGCAAATATATGTACTCACTCATAAGTGGGTTTTAGACATAAAGCAAAGAAAACCAGCCTACAATTCACAGAAAATCAGCCTACAATTCACAATCCCAGAGAACCTAAACAACAATGAGGACCTTAAGAGACACATAAATGGGTCTAATCTGCATGGGAACTAGAAAAAGACAAGATCTCCTGCGTAAATTGGGAGCATTGGGACTATTAGAGAGGGTTGAGCAGGAGGGCAGAGGAAGGGAGGGGAGCAGAGAAAAATGTATAGCTCAATAAAATCAATAAAAAAAGATACATCTACTGTTAGTTTGGGGACATAAGCATACACTGCCTATGAGGGAGAATTTATCAAAATTCCAGTTGCTTAACTTTGTTATTCTCTTGATCTTTAATAAATGCTACTTTTAGGGACCTGGAAGATGCCTCAGTTGGTGGTGTTTCCCATGAAGACATTAATTTGACTCTCTAGCACCCATGTCAAAAGCTTGGTTTCAGTGCTGCTTGTATATAATCTCAGTGTTGCGAGGAAGACAGGAACAGTTCTGGGGACTGGTGGTCAACCAACCTAGGTGTATTAGTGAGCTCCAGGTTCAATGAAAGACCCTCTGAGTTATATCTTTATGGGATTCCTATGTATATTATTCTGTGTGTCTCTGTGTCTATGTTTTCCCTTTGGATACTTTTCTTCTGTCTTTTGTTTGTTTTGTCCTATTCCAGTTTATTTGTTTTCATTTCATTATTATTACTTTTAAGATACCTACTTTTCTTATTCCATGGAGAGACAGAAAGGGTGTGTATTTTTATGGTAGGGGAGGTGGGGAGGATCTCAGAGGAGTTGGGGATGGGGAACCATAATCAGAATACAATATGTGAAAAAAATCTATTTTCAATAAAAGAAAAGTAGATGGTGAAAGGTAGAATGCTGAATATTGAAATTGAATATTGAATGTTGGGTGTCTTTCTCTAGTCTCTACCTACATGTGCACATATACATTAACATATGACACACACACATACGTAAGGAAACAAGTAAGAGTATAAATCTTTCCAAGGGGTGTTTTTTGCAAATACATGAACATATAACACACACACGCACACACACGGTACTTTGAAGAGCAATAGTTCATAACTCTTTGAACCGAAGGAAGTAATTAGGCATATAAAGCCTTCTTAGATATGTTTTTAATGTTCCACAATGAGCACGTGTCTAGAATAGTGAGCCAAAGGCATCTTCCTCATCCTGCAAATCCTAATGTTTAATGATTACTAGACATCTCAATCTGGTGTCTCATAAAAAATGTTAAATCACCAAAATATTTTATATGTTGCCTATTATGTAACATAGAAGTTTGGAGGTCTTTCATACTGAACCATGTCCATTCCACATGTGAGCACCCTCCTGGATACAGGAGCTCCTAGTACTCGCCAGCCTCCCCACTGCTTCCCCTAATAGGGAACTAAGGGAGTGTCTGAGACCAATAAACAAACAAATTTCAAGGCACTATTTTATTTTTAGCTTAAAATTTTGATGCAAGCAATGGAAATATGCCAATAACATCGACCTGTTAAATCAGCATGCAGAACACTACTCTTGTGATCTCCTCAGATTTCAAATTTAGGGAATGAATATCTAATTTGCTGTGAAGCTTAAGAGACTTCATATTCTAAACACAGATTGGCAGGATCTTTTGCATTTCTGAATTAGTTGAACTATTTTCTATAACTCCAACATCAGAAAGATGGCTTTCCAAAGGGTTTGTGTGTGGAATTACTTTCCAGGATTGTTCATATACAACTCTTCTTGCTATTAGGAATAGTTAAAGCCTCTTTTTATTCCCTCTGTCACACTGTGTGGCTTGATAAAAGTAGACTTTAGGAAGAATTTATGGCTTATTTTTATAGGGTCCAGATTTTTCAAAAGTAGAGTGATGTGGCCTTAGATCCATAGCTTGCATAGGTAAGCATAGGAAGAAATATAAACTGAACTTTAGAACTTTCTGGAAACCAGGCCTTAATATCTGAGTTGATGCATTATAAGAAACTATCATGGGAATAGGTTCTTTGAGTTATATGAACTGTAAGACCATGAGCAGTGAATACCTGTAGACACACCTTTCTCCATTAGTTCTTCTGTTTTACTTCAACTCCTACACTATTTACATCATTAAAAAGCCTTCGGTGATACTTATGCTGCTGTTCAGTTTTGTTTCTTAATTTCTCTTGTTTATGCTAGCATTCTGGTTATTGATTGTTTCCTTTTTTAAATTATGTTGCATTCTAAGCAGTGCTTCTGAGAGTAGACTCAGGTATTCTTAACAGTATATAATCGGCTACAACGTCATTGGTGGAAATGTTTTGCCCTTAACACATGGGTTCAGATATATAGGGCTCTGTAACTTAGAGTGACCTTGGAAGGAAATCCCAATGACATATTCTGTGTATTGGGTTGTATTGTGGGCACAATTTGTGAAGGATTGTCTTAATACGTTAATTGAAGTAAGAACATACATACTAATATGGGCTGCACCATACAGTAGGCAGGTCTCTGGATTTGGAGAGATGAGGCTGAGCATAGGTAAATCGACCTTATGCAGTCAGTTCTCTCTTCACATGACTGTGGGTAAACTATAAGTAATCAATTCTAGACACTGTTGCCTTGACTTTCCCTGCTGTGATGGACAATAGCCTATAATTATAAACTAAGATAGCTTCTTTATTTCTCAAGTCATTTTATGTCAGAATAGTTTATCACAGCAACCTTGATTAAACTAGAACTGACTCTTTCAAAATTTGAATATATATTAGCAACAACCAATAGATTCCATTGAGTTGACTGCCGATGACTTTTCTGATTCCAGAAGATGAAAATCTTTTACAATGAGTTAGCAAACAAACATTAAGATGGCTATTATTTACTTTACACATATCAGGACTGGAATGGGTGCTCTCTATTTGGTATTTAATTTATATTTTATTATAACTCTGTAAGACACAAAGTATTAGTAAGAGAGACAAGTAAATCTCAGAATGGGGTCCAAAGCCCTGCATAGTTGAGAAATCATGAGATATGAGAAGTTATCCAATGCCAAAGCACATTATTTTTCAACGACTTTGCAATACCTTATTTGAACTGAAATTTATTTGAGTCCTATCAAAAAGACAGGGAGTTACAAGTGCACATGTGCACACACACAGAGACCCAATGTGTGCATACAAATTCATATATATATATGTGTATATATATATACATGCACACACATATTCACTGACATTTTATTGTATTTGTATGGTTTAGGGTTTTATTTTATAAAGAATATTTTTGTGGGCTGTTAATCAGTTTAAGAATGGATGATTACAACAATCCAAGAGAACACTGAAGAGATCTTGTTCCACTTTCCCTGAAACTTTGCTGTAGGATCAAGTCATCAAAACATCACAAATTCAGATTACAGAGTTCTGATTTCAAACAGTGTTCTCCATGACTTGGGCATTTCTTAAGCTCTATAAATAACACAAAAAGATTCCATAGTCTCCTGAAATAGCACTGTCAACTGGAGATCAAGTCTTTAAATATCTAAAATTGGGAGGGGGCTTAATTTTTCATACAAATAACCACAAACCAATAGGCTGGAGCAATTATATATGTGTGCATCTTAATAACAAATTAACATAATGCCTAGATATCTGACTCAAGGTTTATCACATATTTCTCTATCTAGTATTAGTCTTGCCCAGTTTCTACTTCTGTCTATCCCTACAGTTCTAAGCAAGTACCTCCACATCTTTATCTTGCATACATTACCATCGATTTTCTTAGGTGTTGGTTTCCAGTCACGTCACTGAACCCATTTACTGCCTGAGCACCTTCAGCTCCATTAAGCTTGGTTTTATTTGCTTATTTATTTTCTGTAGTGGATATACCCACACAGTCTGAGCCTATCCCTCTGCTTCTGGCAGATATCCATTTTCTAGTCGTTTGTTGGATTTGCTTTCTCATCAACTTCAAGCCTTTGCTCAAATATCAAAAAACTCAGGGAAACCTTTAGGATAGCCTACTGAATGTCACACACCACTCAGTTTCCATGCACCATTTTAAGATTTTTTCTTCTTAATAAATGATATAACTTAAAGGTTTCGCTTATATATTTATTTCTTACCTAATGGAGTAAAGACCATATGAGCTCAGAAATGCTTGTTTGTCATAATGGTTTGTTTCCAGTATCTAATATAATAATTGATACATAATGGATGCTTATCAAATATTTGTTGATGTTGGAGAAATGGCTTAGTGAATAAACGTCTGTATTATTCTTGCAGAAGCTATGAGTTCAATTCCCAGCACTCAAATAAGGTGAATCACAATGCCTCATAACTCTAGTTACAGGGGTGTCTGATACTCTCTTCTGGCCTACACAGGACTTCCACTCCCTTATACACACCCACATAGAGACACACATAAATAAAAATAGAAATCATTTTTAAATTAAATATTGATTGAAAAAATAGATGATTTCAAAATGAATTTCTTTTAATAAAATCTTCAAAGACAACAAAGATTGCAGACAGTGGTGATCTGAACCTGTGATAGAACTGGATAGAAGATTAAAGACCACTATACTATACATAGAATAATTGTATTAGGAAACTTAGTTTATTAGATATTTACTGAAAATCCACACTGCATAATCTTTTAAATGTATATAAAATCATGTGAATGAATTGGTGAATAGCAAAGATAAAGGAATTGGGCATTTAGGAATGTATCCGTTCCTTCAACCTCTCTGACATTGCTGAGGTATATTTGTAGTGGTTTGAATGAAAATGACCCCCATAGTCTCACAGGGAGTGGCACTATTAGGAGGTATGGCCTTGTTTGAGGAAGTGTGTCACCAGGGGTGAGCTTTCAGAAATTCAGCCTAGGCTCAGTGACTCCCTCATCCTTTCTGTTGCCCAAGGATCCACATTTAGCACTGTCAGGCCCTCTCCAGCACCATGTCTGTCTGTGCTCCCCTATGCTTCTCTCCATGACTAAGGATAAAGGGCTAATCCTCTGAATTGTAATCAGCTCCCTACTACCTGATTTCTTTTATATGAGTTGCCATGGGCATAGAGTCCCTTCACAGCAATATAAATCCTAACAAAGACAGATGTTGGTATTACGGACAGCAGCACTGCTGTGATAGGCCAGACCACGTTATTGTTTGGAGGAATATGGAACACTTTAGGGTTTAGGACTAGAAAAGTGATTGGACACTTTAAACAGACCTTAATTGGCCCTACAAGCAGGAACATGGAAGACAATGGTAGTGATGGTGATTTGAACTGTGGGGCCCAGCTCATGAGGTTACAGAGCAGAATATTAACATGTGGCCTAGAAATCATCTCTGGTTATATTTTGGTTAATAAGGTGGCTGCTTTCTGCTCTTGTCCAAAAGATATTTGCCTGAAGCTAAACTGATGAGTTATAGATTAACAGTTTTGGCAGAGGCTGTTTCCAAACAACCTTGCACCAACTGTGTTGTCTGGTTATTAGTGGGCAGACTTGTGAAGATCTATAATGAAAAGGAGAAAGCTAAGCAAGGAAAAATACAAAATGTGCAGTTGGAGGAGAAAGGGAGCACCAGGAAGTGCAGACAGATTACATAAAAGCCTGATGTTAAGTGGAATAAGGGAGTGGTGACCTCAGAGCAAGACCCTCCCCAGCTATACTTCCAACATGTACAAAGAAAAAAGAAATTAAAGAAAAGTTTAGAACCAGGTGTGCTGGTTAACAACTTTAATGCTTGAACTAAGAAGACAGAAGCTAGCAAATCTCTGAGTTCAAGGCCAGCCTGGTCTACAGAGGATGCTCAAGAACAGCCAAGCTTAGAGAGTGAAGGAAACATCAGAAACAGGTAAAAACATCTTTGAACAATGGGGCCATGTTCCAACCCCAGCAAGCAGCAGACCTTGGCAGCTTTGGCCATGTGTCTCTGACTTTAGAGCCATGAATACAAGAAAGAATTTATATACTCTCCTTCTGTGACTACGAAAAGTTGCGGAGGCTAGGCATGTGTTGGAGGTATCCCTCAATTCAGGCCTAGAAAGATCATTGCATGAAACTGTAAGGTGAAGCATGGATTGTCTCATTGTCTCCAAAATGTTGGAGATAACAGAGCCATGTGATACTTGCCAATGAAGGCTGCTAAGAGGTAGTGGAAACAGCCCATGAGAAAGAAGTGTGTTGCTGTCAACAAAGCAGAAAGGGAGTTGGAAATCTGAAGAGGGCTTTGACAGCAGGCATGGAGATTCAGAGTTTGGAGTTGGCTGAGCTCTGATTTTGGTCTTATTTAGGCCCATTGTTTACTCATCATGCTCTCTTTTCTAAAACCGTAATGTATATACCATGCCATTATATGTCGGGAGTATGGGATTTGTTTTTTAATTTGATTTTATAGAATGTTATAGTTAAGAAATTACCATGAGTCTCAGAAGAGACTTTGAACTTATAAACAGTTGTGAGACCTTGATAGACTATGGAACTTCTGAAATTGGACTTAATTGTGTTTTGCATTATAATATGGTGACAAGCCTACAGGTTATTGAGTGGAGTGTGGTGAGTTGGATTGAAAAAAATTCCTATCATGACTTAACTATTCTCCTTATTTCTATTGATGCCATACTTTAGAGTATTGCCATAGTTCCAAAAACTTTAACTCCAGGTTCTAAGTTGATTAAAGCTTAACCCAAATTTTGTATTCCCCACTTCTTAAGTCATTACCCCTAGACAAGCTATGGAACTCAGTAGGTTTTTTTTTCTATAAAATAGTCATAGTACCCATATCTTCCATGTTCATATTTTACTCGTTTTATTATTGTCTTGTGATTTCTGAAAACTCTACTTTCACCTATTTCTACTCTATTGTCTGACTTTTTGTTTGGGAAGCATCTACTAATATAACAGTAGTTCCAGTAATCCTTCTGTTTAGAAGTTTGTCAAGGGCATTTGTCACTTAATATTTTTTTGTATTAAGCTTTTGTTTTTTATATGAATACTTTTGTTTCTTTTTGAAGATTGCTTTTATTCTGTATTCTTATTTATTGCTCCTGCATTCCTATCTGTTATTCACTCTGTCTGTCACTTTATTGTACAAATGGTATATTAAGTTCCGATAATTACTTTATCTGCTTCTAATGCTTATTCTCTCTCCTCGTATTCTGTTCTATGACTTTTCTATGTACCACATTTTTCCTTGTAGTTTGACATGGTGCCTCATGCAAAATAATCTTTTCATGCAGAGGTACTAGGTAAAAAGTTGTGGTGTGGACAGATTATTCTACCAATCTGTGATTAATTCTTTATATTTTAGGGTTCTATGGTTTTGGACCTTCATAATGGCTGCTCAGTCCTCACTTTTTAGTTGGGAGGTAAGCAGATAGACTGTAGTTGGTATTTTCATTTTTACAGGACAGTTAGGATAGAATAAAAAGTTAGCCATCAAGACTACCTTGTTTTAATTGGATTGAATGGCCTCTCCTAAGGGTAACTAGGGATTGTAGAAACACATACCTAAAAATAAAAAATGAAAATAAAAAAAAACAAAAACAAAAAAATCTTATTGGTGCTAGGTACATATGCATTACTTCATTTTAAAACTTCTCCAAGTCTTAATGTTAATGCATTTCTCTTTGCTCCCACTAGGAACACAGTTCAATAGATTCTAGTTATGGTCTGAGGGATAAAGCTGTGTTGTGGGCAGGTAGCACTGTGACAGACCTTTATATTTATTATTAACAGTTCTGACAAAAGTTAACACTTCAGAAAACATCACATAGATGTAGTTGCATTGACTATTAAAGCATGATATATACAATGATTGTTTCTGTGTATCCAGTGAACTGCATTATGGATGTTTTGACAGTGTATAATATATTATTTCAAGGCACGATTTTGTGTTCAGCAAGTGCACACAGTAAAGCAGCTGGTGGCCCCAGTAAAGACAGTCATTATTTAATATTCTGACAGTGAAGATAGAATAGAACCAGAAAGAAAAGAAGCAGTGTCCCTTTTTTTCGTTGATATCATCTTTTCCTGTGTAAGAGTAAAAGTCAATCTGTAAGCCCAACCTGCCCAAGGACCAGGTAACTTCCTGACATGATGGAAGTTGTAGTTCTTGGAAAATAACAAAGTCACATGGGAAATATGGTGGCCTATGATTTTGTCTGTAAAAAGCACCTACAACATGTTTTGTGGCCTCTTGCTGGGGTTCCAGAGAGTGGACCTGATCAGAGTCCTTCCTGGTCTGTATTTCATTAAAGCTTGCATTACTATGTTGGAAAAATTAAAAGCAGCAAAGTAAAAAAAAAGAAAGAAACACATACTTTATGTTTCCTCTAATTTGCAAATCTTAGCTTCCAGTTTTTATTCATCTGTTTGTATGCAGGGGCCAGGGAACTAGAAAAGAGGGTAAAGGGTTTCTTACAGGCCAGAGCAAGGGCGGTAGGGCATGTTTACTCTGCAAGCAGAAAGGGAACTACTAGTGGGAAATGTTTAAACGGTAAAGGAGATAAAGAAATGAGAAGGAGAACATGGGAGAAGATGAACAAAAACCACACAAATATGAAAAAATCTTTATAGCATTATATAATTATATAATCTATAGCATTATTAGAAAAAAAATCTTTGTTTTCTGTTTGCCCTCAACATCCTGAGATTTTCTTCCTGTGTTTCCAGCAATAGCCTGGCAGAGTTCCTATGGTAAAATTTACAAGATTGAGTTGGTCTCCAGTTGTCGAGTCTGACTGGTTCACAAATTGAGACTCATCAATCCATCAATTTTAGTTCATGATTTTCTTCCTCATTACAGGCTTTCATGTTGGTTTCTGTGATGGTATCTTATATTGGTAATTTATTATCATTGGAATCTCTTTAGCCCTCAGAGGAGGATCAAAAATACACACTGTATACGGAAGTGAAGAATAAGGTAGCTCCATTTATATTAGCCTACCATGAAGTCCGAAGGAAGTGGCACATCCAGAAAGATAGTATATAATATGCTTTGCAAAGTTGTAACCAGTATCCAGAAGATAACCAGCATCAATGAAGAGGAGAGAAATCTATAGATGTGGAGAAAAATTTAAGAAAAATAAAATCTTTCTTGGGGTGAGTAGTACTCTAATATATATATATTCCATACTTTCTTCATCCATTCTTCCATTGAAGGGCATCTAGGTTGTTTCCAGGTTCTGGCTATTACAAACAATGCTGCTATGAACATAGTTGAGCATATACTTTTGTTGTATAATAGGGCATCTCTTGGGTATATTCCCAAGAGTGGTATTGCTAGGTCCAGGGGTAGGTTGATCCTGAATTTCCTGAGAAACCGCCATACTGCTTTCCAAAGTGGTTGCACAAGTTTGTATTCCCACCAGCAATGGATGAGTGTACCCCTTACTCCACAACCTCTCCAGCAAAGGCTATCATTGGTGTTTTTGATTTTAGCCATTCTGGCAAGTGTAAGATTGTAGCAGCGTAAATGAATGCAGACAGATTGTAATAATATATACAGCTTTAATGGAGAACAGGAAAGCAGAAGGGGAGGTTGGGAGCATGCCAGCAATCTTTATAAGTAAAAAATATCCTCGGGGGACCCCGCCCCCTGCTAGCAAGTTGATTGGCTGGGTCTCTCCTACATAAGATGGTATCTTAAAGTTGTCTTGATTTCCATTTCCCTGATCGCTAAGGAAGTTGAGCATGACCTTAAATGTCTTTTGGCCATTTGAACTTCTGTTGAGAATTCTCTGTTCAGCTCAGTGCCCCATTTTATAATTGGGTTGATTAGTTTTTTACAGTCTAGTTTCTTGAGTTCTTTATATATTTTGGAAATCAGACCTTTGTCAGTTGCGGGATTGGTGAAGATCTTCTCCTAGTCAGTGGGTTGCCTCTTTGTCTTAGTGACAGTGTCCTTTGCTTTACAGAAGCTTCTCAGTTTCAGGAGGTCCCATTTATTCAATGTTGCCCTTAATGTCTGTGCTGCTGGGGTTATCATGTAATATTTTAATACTAAAGTCACCCTCATCACAAAAGGTCCAAGTAAATACTAAATAGACAATAATAAAATTTTATTTTTATATGAATAATTTTTAATGATGTCACAGAAATATGCTAACTAATCTCATTTTTAATTATTTCCATGGGGTGGAAGAATTATAAGTGGTCATATTTAGAACTCACTTAATTAAAATAAATAAACTATATTGCAAATGCAAAATGTAGGTAATCTCACTAACTTCTACCTCCCACTCTACTACTGTTCTAATTAATAGGAAGTGTTGCAGCATATTAATGAAAGAATAAGCAAAACCCTTTCTCTTTTTCCATTATTGCGACCATAAGCAGCCTGGGCTCTGAGTAAGTAGGTCATTGATACTAAAGGCAGAGTGTGTTTATTATTCAATGTGGTAGGCTACGGTGACATTTCTTATCATTTCAGCATAACTGTGCCAGAGGGTCTGTAAATAGTATTTGCCAGAGGCAATTTTGCACATTCACAGTGTTCTTTGATGTCTAAGCTAGGACCAGCTGATATTCCCTGAGGTTATCTTTCTGCTTCTTCCACAGGATGTGTGTGGGATTACAGAAAAACAAAACAAACAAATACTTGAATTTTGTAATTTATAAACTAAATTTACCTTAAGAAAGCCCATGAGTATCAGTCAGTGGTTATTCAATAAATAATAATTGTTGGAGGTGGAGGCACTATCATCAAGGTTGCAAGGAATCATCACAAGTGGGAAAATTTACCTGCAAGAAACATCCTGAATAGATCCTACTTTATGTGTCTATGAAGGGAGCTGAAATGTGAAACCCACACATTCTGAAATATGAATAATATGTGATAAGGAATTAATATGCATTAAACTCTTATTCCAGTCACTGGTTACAGGACTTTTAATGTATCTTCGCTTTTAGTGACAGCAATATCCAACCTAAAAAGTCAGTGAGAAAACTAAGTTAGAGATAGACTTTCCAATCATGCAGTCAGTAACAAGTGGCTTAATAAATAAATAAGAAGAAATGCTTTCTCAGAGATCAGTAATTGCTTCTAACATATCCTTAAAAGTGTTTTTCCTAAGAGAAAATTAATGTGTGTGAGTGTGTGTGTGCGCGCACGCGCACACGTGCATTCATGGGTGTGGTGTTATATGTATGAGTATATGTGACATGGAAATGAACAAATGTGCCAGGATGCAATTGTGGAGTTTAGACAACTGTAGTTGTTCATCCTGGTTGTGTGAAAAATAGTTCTTGCTCTTCATTGTTGTGTACACCAGAGGAGCTGCTTAATGGAATTTTAGTAGTGTCCTTAGTTTCCCATCCACTGATGCTTAGTGCTGGTAGTACTAAGTATGGCCTGAGTGTGGCTTTTATGTAGACTGTGAGGGTCTAAACACAAAGTATCGGTCCTTCATGGCAAAGTCTGAAACCTGGATTCTAGTCAACCAATTTCTTCATTTTGACTTTCTTGTTGTCTGAATAGTCCTAGGGGGACATTCCTAATATCGTAAAAGTGTGGGGTGGTGGTGAAAGGGGAAGGCTGGACCAGATGTTGGGTCAATTACCCGCTCTTCAGCTTCTCGGTCCTGTGGCACCTCAAGTCTTGTATTATGTTAATTCTTTGAGTCTCCATTCCTTTGAATAGGTCATAGAACTTCAGAAATTTTACTTTTTCATTCTGGAAGTAAAACCAAGAAGATACAATTTATGTTCACATCTTTCTATAATTGACTTTTTTATCTCTCTGTCAGGTTAATTTGTGACAAGCATCCATAGAATAACTTTCATGCCAAGGTCATGCCAGCTAGAATGGAATCCAATATTTTCAGGGAAGCATGTGTCAGCTTTGTACAGCTTTACCCATGAAACTTATTTCCCTGTACTTTAGCATCCCTGACCCTATAGACCATTCTGTCTTTAATTGCTCTGACAAGGCAGGTAAATCCTTTTCCTGTAGACCAAGCTTATTATCACATGTCTGATTCTGCTTTCAAAGATATACACAATGGCCATTAGCCCTTAGTGATATACTTAGTATTTCATGGCACTATTTTTTTTTCCTTTCTCTGAATCAGTCTGTGTCTTTGAGAACCCAATGATTCTCATTGATGGTACATTTTGTCTTGTTTTGTTTGAAACTATGGAACGCTAAAAGGAGATCCATAAAATGTAGTAAGAAAATATATAATAAGACAATCAACAGGATTCAATGAGTACCATATTGCATACTAAGAAATTTTCATTATCTATTTTAGTTGTTTATTGGTCTGTCTTTGCCTAGAAGCAATTTGTCTGTTTTGTTCTTTAATTCTTTTTTATTTATTTATTTATTTAAGATTTCTGCCTCCTCCCCTTCACTGCCTCCCATTTCCCTCCCCCTCCCCCACCCAACTCCTCCTCCCTCATCAGCCCAAAGAGCAGTCAGGGTTCCCTGCCCTGTGGGAAGTCCAATGACCTCCCACCTCCTTCCAGGTCTAGTCAGGTGAGCATCCAAACAGCCTAGGCTCCCACAAAGCCAGTAAGTGCAGTAGGATCAAAACCCAGTGTCATTGTTCTTGACTTCTCAGCAGTCCTCATTGTCCGCTATGTTTAGTGAGTCCGGTTTTATCCCATGCTTTTACAGATCCAGTCCAGCTGGCCTTGGTGAGTTCCTGATAGAACATCCCCTTTGTTTCAGTGTGTGGGTGCACCCCTCGCAGTCCTGAGTTGCTTGCTCGTGCTCTTTCTCCTTCTGTTCCTGATTTGAACCTTGGGATTTCAGTCCGGTGCTCCAATGTGGGACTCTGTCTCTGTCTCCTTTCATCACCTGATGAAGATTAATCTTCAGGAGGATGCCTATATGTTTGTCTTTGGGTTCTCCTTCTTATTTAGCTTCTCTAGGATCACTAATTATAGGCTCAATGTCCTTTATTTAGGGCTAGAAACCAATTATGAGTGAGTACATCCCATGTTCCTCTTTTTGAGTCTCGCTTACCTCACTCAGGATAGTGTTTTCTATTTCCATCCATTTGCATGCAAAATTCAAATGGACAAAAGACATTTAAGGTCATGCTCAACTTCCTTAGCGATCAAGGAAATGCAAATCAAGATAACTTTAAGATACCATCTTACACCTGTCAGAATGGTTAAAATCAAAAACACCAATTATAGCCTTTACTGGAGAAGTTGTGGAGTAAGGGGTACACTCATCCATTCCTGGTGGGAATGCAAACTTGTGCAACCACTTTGGAAAGCAGTGTGGAGGTTTCTCAGGAAATTCAGGATCAACCTACCCCTGGACCCAGCAATACCACTCTTGGGAATATACCCAAGAGAGGCCCTATCATACAACAAAAGTATATGCTCAACTATGTTCATAGCAGCGTTGTTTGTAATAGCCAGAACCTGGAAACAACCTAGATGCCCTTCAATGGAAGAATGGATGAAGAAAGTATGGAATATATACATATTAGTGTTCTTTAATTCTTATTAACTGTATAAATAATGTTGATAATAATAAGTCATGTTAAGCATATTTTAAATTGGAAGACAGGAAAGTATCAGGTGAAGAAAATTAAAATCAGAATTGTAAAATATATACCCTAGACCTTCTCATGTGCTGGAGAAGGAGAGAGTCTCTTGTTGGTTTCCCACTGCCCAGCTATCTTAGACACAAAATAATCACACAGAAACTGTATTAATTCAATCACTGCTTAGCCCATTAGCTCTAGCTTCTTATTGGCTTACTCTTACATATTAATTTAATCTATTTCTTTTAATCTGTATATCACCATGAACTCATGGCCTACCAGCAAAATTTCAGCACGTCAATCTTCGGTGGCAGCTCCATGTTATCTCTCCAACTCCACTACCTTTCTCCCAGCATACAATCTAGCTATCCCTACCTAGTTCTGTTCTTCCCTGCCATAGGCTCAAAGTAGTTCTTTATTCACTAACCAATAAAAGCAACACATAGACAGAGGGACCTCCCACACCATTTCCCCTTTTCTGTTTAAACAAAAAAAGAAGTTAACTTTAACACAGTAAAATTACATATAACAAAATAGTTATCAAACAAAAATTAAAGTTATAATATTAATGTTTACTTTATATTTTATTATAACTAAGGAAAACTATAACTATAAAATTTTCAACTCAAAGACTCCAGAAAAATATAATATTACCTAATTAAACATGAAGTACTTTGTAAGCAACTTCCAAAAGTCTAGAATTGACATAGATATCTTACTACCTGGATAGTCACCCAAAGTTCTTCTGTACCATTGGGTCATCCATCTTCAGCCTACAAGCCCATAATATCCAGCAGACTTTTCCACAAAGCAGGAAATTTCAAGGACAGTTCCACCTATATTGGCAGTTTTGCTAGTCACTTTCTTTCGTATCCTTCACACTGTCTTGTAGAGTCTTTTATGAAGCAGCAACCCCAAGAAACCATCTCACCTGTAGGCAAGTTCATTAGTCATTTCTCTGTGGGTCTTGCAAGTCCATTCAAGCAGTTCAGGCAAGAGCAGTTTCTTGCTGAAATGGTTAACCAACTCCATAAGGAGCCTCTTAAATGTCCATGACCCTCTTGAAGTAGCTTGGTGCTGCTAAGAGCAGATGTGTCTCACTGTCATGAAAAGTCCTAATTTCTTAAAATACTTAAATGCCATATTTTGAAGGTCTCTGAAAGATTTGAAAAATACCTATCTGAAATACATCTCTGTACATCTAGAAAATCTAACTAACATGACTACAAACTTGACTATTATAGATGACTATTAACCTATATTTCTTAATTTTACATTACATTTTTGAAGGAACTACACAATCACAACTCCTCAATCAAGGGCAGAAATATACATACAACAAGACTGACCTTAAATTTGCATCAACAAACCAAGATCCACAGTGATGCTTATCTCTATAGCATATTCCCCTCTAAATATAAACAAACATTTATAAACAATATTTGGGAATTTGGGCACAGTTCTGTTCTAACTTCTTCCTGCTGTTTATTGGGTGAATTAATTTTTTGAGGGTGTTCACAGTGACCTCTCTAAGGGTGTGGTCTATCAAACCATATTAGCCTGGAATGAACCCACAGGTTCTCATCCTCTGTGGAAAAAAAAAGAACCTCTTTTCCAAAGCAACATATCCTTAGACCCAAATTCTGAAATCAGGATAACTTTATAATATACATGCTGATTTAGCTTAGCATCCCATACAATGAAATGTCTCTCTCTACTTAGCTCCTTCACAGTCAAAAAATTTAAAGATAACACAATAATATACACAATCCAGACTTTCGGTGAATTTTCCATTTTTACATGGCTTATTTTTCTTTACTTCTTTTAATTTATGACTATCTGCACTCTGTTTTTTTATGGACTTTACCCCTTTTTTAAAGCATTACTTTTTTATGGCTGTCTATACTCATTGTCTTCCCTCCTTCAAGCCTATTGTACATTTATTCAACACTATGAGTCATTTGATTTGTCTTTATTGCATATCTTTTATTCTTTACTGTCCAGGAGCGCTTTTTAAAATGCTAAGCACTTCTTTAAACTTAAGTGTTAAACTGTATTTCTGTGTTTAGAATTAAGCTTTCTCAGGTTTTTAAGAGGATTTAGTCCACCACATTGGTGTGACAATTTATTTGGAGGAAGGAGAATTGCTTGTTGGTTTCCAGATGCCCAGCTAGCTTAGACCCAAAATAATCACACAGAAACTTTATTGATTCAATCACTGCTCCATCAATTAGCGCTGGCTTCTTAATGGCTAACCCTTACATATTAGTTTAACCCATTTCTATTAATTTGTGTATCACCACATGACAGTGGCTTACTGGCAAAGATTTTGCATGTCTGACTCTGGCAACAGCTCCATGACTTCTCTCCAGCTCTACCACCTTTCCTCCAGAATACAGCCTAGCTTACCCTACCTAGTTCTGTTCTTCCCTGACATAGGCTCAAAGCAGTTCTTTATTCATTAACCAATGAAAGCAACACATAGACAGAAGGACCTCCCACACAGCTCATGTTATTGAAGCCCACTTCTGTCCTTGATCCTATGATTTATTTTATGCTAGGAAGAGTAGAGAATGTGTTAGAATTGCTTAAAATCTCCTCTTATGACCTAAATCTTGAATGTGTGAATTGTCTAGAATTAGGAAGAGTATAGCATTGTCTTTTTCTAAAACTTGATCTGTAGTTGAGGGAAAGAAAATCTTCAGCAATCTACATCATTATACATATTTGTGCCCTGGTGAAATTGACAGTGTTGCAGTCATTTTAGCAGTGCCAGTTAATTGGCTCAATTCTGCCGATAAAAGCATAGTGAATGATGGTACACTTCAGTTTTATAAATTTACAAAAATATTCACTCCAATGGTCTGGCTCCCTGGCACCCATCTTTATAAAAATGAATACTTTCAGTGGTATGAACAAGTATTTCAGCACCTAAAAATTAACAACAGAGATGTTTTCCTCCTACTTTCCAACCCTAATGAATAGTAAACCTCCTTTTCCTGAAAAAAAAAAGAACAAATCAAGCACAGAGTTTTCATTTCTCAACTTCGTGTTAGTGGTGATGACCATTTGGAAGGGTCTTTGGGAGAAGCCTTGATGCTTGTTTTTCTTCCTGCAATAGACCCCAAAATGCCCCTGAGATTTAATTATCTTTCTACATTCTTGTTCACTATAAAGTCACTTACTCTTTTATTGTGTTGCTGTATTGAAACAAAAATCTTCAGTAGATGCATTTTTTTCTAATGGTAAAGGCAGAGTGACTTCAAAGATGAAGTGATCTTGCTTTCTTGTCTTTGACAAAAGGGACGAATGCTTTATTAGTTTCAAGGTGATGTGAAAACATGGGACTGGGGCTCATCCAGAGAGAGTCTGAATTGGGAATTGGCTTCAGTCCCTTCAGTTGTCCTGTACTCTTGTCTCTGTTCTTAGGCTCATTTTGGTTTCTGGTTGTATACAATATATGCATTTTGCTTCTTTAAAAGAGATGTTATTTCATAGAAGTAAAAGTTGTTTGCATGAACTTTAGATAAGATAGATTAAAATGTACATCAAAAGTATGCTGTTGATGTGGGACCCTCACCCCTTATTCTCAAAGGGATGAGAAGGAATTTCCTAGCAAAATGTTTTAAAATTAGAAACACAGACTAGACTCACGTTCCCAGAAAGACAGCACTTTTCTTTCCCCCTTCCACCAGTAAGATTCCAAGTACAAGGACACTCAGCCTAGCCTAACCAGCCACCTGGTACAGGCTGATAAAGATGGCCTGACTCAGAAACAGGATGGTCTTGCTAAAAAAAAAAAAAAAAAAGAAAGAAAAGACTAGCTGACATAGCAGGATGGGACAGAGCAAAGGATCTTGTACCCATGCCAAAGCATCTTCAAAAGACCTCTTTGTAGTTACACCTTTAAAAGCTTACCCACAGAGGATCTCTAACTCTTCTCTACATCACTGCAGTGGGGGTTAGAGATGGGTTCTGAACTGGTTTGTATTATGCTAAATAAACCTTGCTTATTACAGTCTGACCTGTCTGGTGGTCTCTCTAGGGGTCATAATCTGGGCACAACAGATGATAGAAAATCAAGACAGGCTTGCACTTACTGTTCTTTTCATAAGAAAAATAACCAACCAGGAAAGCTATTGAGAAGTAGAACAAATGCATTTGGCATCATTGTTGTTGCAGTTTTAGTTTTCTTTTGTTTTTCTTAGTTATGCCTTTCATGTTCTGATAGAATATGACTGTCCATACAAATTCAGAGCTATAGTTTGAACATTTGCGAGCCTCAATGAGTCAAGCATTGACATGTTAGTTCATAGGATAATGGTATTAAATAATGACATCTTGGGTATTATTTAAAAGAGAGTTAAGGAGCAGAGCACTTATACCAGAAATTTGCCATAAGCATCCTACCATTCTCAGATGGTGGGGGAGAATTGTCTGTATTATGTCAATCATGTATTTTAATAAAACACTGATTGGCTAAGCAGGAAGTATAGGTGGGTCAACCAGACAGGAAGTAGAGATGGGGCAATGAGAACAGGAGAATGCTGGAAAGGAGGAAGCCTATTCCTCCCATTCCTGCTGAGACCACAGAGAAGCAAGATGGAACCTGCTCGGCTAAAAAAGTTACTGAGTCATATGGCTAATATAGATGAGAATAATGGGTTAATATAAGCTACAAGAGCTAATAAGAAGACTGAGCTAATGGGCCAATCAGTTTATAACCTATAATCTGTGTGATTTTCTTTGGGGCTTGCTGGCTGTGGGGTACCAGGTGGGATAGAAACCCCAACAAGCCAGCCCCCTCATGCTTCATAAGACAGCAAAAGTCTGCATTTATGGAGCAGGGATACACTTTTTCCTGATTTCAAATCTGCCAAGACCTTGATCTTAGACCTCCAGCTTCCCAAGCTCTGCAAAATAAATTTCAGTCTTTCACGCCCACTTTATAGAAGTTTGTTGTTGAAGCTTGTACAGAAAGTAGTTTTGATGACTTTCCTACTTAGAGATATGGAGACTTTCATTGTTTGATTGTTAAAGTCAAGGAAAACTTTGATTCTGGGGCATCTCCTCTCTCTGTTGCCTGTGGGCTGGGCATGGGCATGAGAGTCAAGCAGGAAAGTCATGGCTGCTCTAGTTTCAGTTGCATAGATAATGAGGAGGAGTGAGTGTGAAAAAAACATCAGAAAACTAAAAGTTTGGGGAGAGAGGGAGAAAAAATAAGGCATAAGAATACATATTTCTGCTGATGTGAAAATCAGTAGAACGTGGGGAGAAATATTTAAGAACAAAGCTAAATAATTTAATTGATGTTAAAAAATATTTATTTGAGCCTCACTTCAGCCTATCTATCTGGGAGAGTAGCTAATTATTCAACTGTTGATTAATTCATTTCATGTTCCCTCTCTTCTAATATTCATTTATTCATACGTTCATCCATTCACTCATGCTAGGCGATCATTTATTTATTGAAACAATACAGAATTGGAAGTAGATAGGAGCATGTAGGCAAGAAATGTATTCAGAATAAAGCTGAAGGTTAGTGAAAATATTGAGCAGCAAATGCTCTCTAACTGCTAACATATACATCTACAACATAATATATCAAAAGTTAAGCCCTTCATTTTCTACCAGAGTTTATTTAATATTTTTAGTGTTTTTTATGTGCTTGTGGTCTTGGGACAATAATCAAGAACTTTTAAGATGCTAAACTATCACTTACACTACTGAGCACAGTATAGATTGCTTATAGGAGAGAAATATGTCAAATGCAGATACTGAAGGAAGTGGGTCCTCCCTATAAAATAATTCCTGCAACTATCCATACATCTAAGAGAGTGTTTTGCTTTATCCTTAGCATTATCGAACTGACAAATGAAGAGAAAGAAGAATATAATGAATGTCTGTAAAGAACATTTCTAGAAATGGCACTCCTCTACTTCTTCCACTTCCTACTATTTAGAACTCTGCTAATTGGGGGCTTTGAGAACATATTTGTCTTTTGGTTCAGTCATGTGCTTTTGTAGACAAAAGGTAAGTAAGGCCCTTAGACCCTAAACAAAAGGCATAACTGGTCTGAGCCTTATCGTTTAGATAGATGCTCCTAGAAATTTATCCAGGTAAACTAACCCCTCTAAGAAATGAAAGCATGAGGTCAAGACTGAAGGATGTCTGTGAACTAGAATTCTCTGTTTAAACACAGTGAATTTATGGTCATTTTTGAAATGACTCAGGACTAGGTTCTTCCTCTTAAAGACTGCCATTGCCTTCTTTGTCTACATTTTATGAGTTGATGGTGACAAAGTGTTGCAAGATATTTGAGTGAAGCTTTCACGTACAGGCAGAAGGCCCTTCAGTACAAGACAACACTTAGGGTGCTGTATGATGGAGGAAGCCAAAGTAAAAGCCTGGCTGAGAGTGGTCTGGGGATTCAAGTTTTTCTGTCTTCACCTTTATATGCTGGTATTGTTTAAACATGGAGTACTGATTAACTATGAATTATAAAATAAAGCCCCCTGTTTCACAACATTATAAATATATCCAACAATAAAAGGAAAGATAGAATGTTTTATATACCAAGTTGTCTATAGAATTTATGATACATGGTTAATTCTTAAAGTAAAGATGTGTATTATGTGGCCTCTTAACAATACACTTATTGTAGATTTTTGATGTGGGAGTGATTTCTTTCAAATCTGTTGCTTTCCTTGGTTAATTAATAAAGAAACTGCCTAGGCCCATTTGATAGGCCAACCCTTAGGTGGGTGGAGTAAACAGAACAGAATGCTGGGAGATAGAAGCTCAGTCAGGGAGTCGCCATGATTCTCCCACTCCAGACAGACGCAGGTTAAGATCTTTCCTGGTAAGCCAGCTCATGGTGCTACACAGAATATTAGAAATGGGTTAGATCAATATGTAAGAGCTAGCCAATAAGAGGCTGGAACTAATGGGCCAGGCAGTGTTTAAAAGAATACAGTTTCCGTGTAATTATTTCAGGGCATAAGCTAGCCATAACGGCGGCCGGGTGCCAGGGACGCAGCACCGCCGCTCCCTATTACAACAGATTTTAGAAATATAAATGTTCTTATGTAGAAATTTAGCCCCTGATGCCACAGTAGACAGCATGTAATTTTATGTCCACTTTGCATGCTTCTAAATGAAGCAGAAGCTTAAAAGAGCCAGCTTACATTAAACAAAATAAAAAGTCAATTGCTATATTTCACTAAACCTTATTCAATGGACCATTTCTGTTTATATCACCCCAAGTACAAAATTAACTCTAAAAAGAAACTAATAAAATCTCTTGTTTAATTTAGTTATAACTTGAAAAACATTAGTATGTGCAAGGTATTGTGTAAACCCACAGCATGCTTTAATCTAGTTAATATTTAATCTATTTCAATTATTAAACATAATAATGTTAATTTCAACATTATTCCCATTTGACAGATGAAAAGTCACAAGCTAAGGAATGAAGCAGTATATATGGAATCAAAATGTATCTCTATCCAAGTGTAAAGTAATGTTATTGTCAGCAGTGACGTGTGACTGCCTTGAGTAAGAATATATCTTAGGTGTAAGAAAAGCATCTTTTATGCTCCTTTTGAACTCTAAATAATAGTTTTTTTGTAAATCAACTATGTTGGTGTTCTGACTGTGTTAGGAAAGTTCCAGTGACAAGCACTGTAGCTATTTATACATCAAGAATATTAACATTTTGCAGCAATGACTTGTAACATACAAGGTGAATGAATTTATGTATTATATTCAATAGGAAAAGAAAACAGTAATGATGTAGCAAAGTGACTAGAGTATGTCCAATAATCACAAAACTTCTTAACCATTTTATCAGTAGCTGACTCTCCAGAGTTAGTGGGTCCTACATATGAGTATCAAGTTGAACTCAAATATGAACTTAGAATAATTGAATCAAAAATGCAAGTATTTAAAACTTCTCAAGTTGTCTTTGTAGTGCTGCTGCTGTTGCTGCTGATGGTGGTGATGATTATTGTACTGCTGATGATAATAATTCAAGTGATAGAATTAAGAGATAATTGAGCAGAGTGTGGATTTTTTTTATCACTCATGTTACTAAATCAGTTTTTTTTATGAGAGAGAAAGAGAGAGAGAGTTTGTGTGTTTGTGCCTATACTTTACTATCAAGAGATAAGTACTCTAGTTTATCACCTAGATTAGGTAATTTTGAAATTAAATATTGATGTTATTCATGACTCTGCAAAGCTTTTCATCCAAGCAAGTAGATGTCATATTCACCCTAATCATCATGAGAATCTGTTTTGTGTTGTTAGAACAGGATGGCATAATTCTACAACATTTTAAAAAAGATAAAATATAGAGATAAGATACACATGAGCAGTTGGCAAAAGAAGATGTTGGGTGATGTTATGGATATAAAGGAACAAAGAACATTTGGGGACATAATGGAATTTTTATAAAATTGTGGTTGGGGTCGGGTCATTGCTCCTAGATTTGTTATGTTCTTTTTTTTTCCAGAGCAAAACAGTATTTTAATACTTTTTAAATTTTTACATATCTATGGTAATTTCACCTATGCACATTCTTAAAGGAAATCAGATAACAGAATATATTACAGAATATAGAGAAGGTTAAAGAAACTTTTAAGTTTGTCACTTTGTAGCTTGATTCTCAAGGAGTTTTTCTTTTTAAAGAAAAGGAAAAAAAAGTTTTCGCCTCCTCCCAGCCTCCCATTTCCCTCTTCCTCCTCCCACCCTTCTCCCCCTGCCCCCACTCCTCTCCTCTCCCTCTCCAGTCCAAAGAGCAGTCAGGGTTCCCTGCCCTGTGGAAAGTCCAAGGTCCTCCTCTCTCCGTCCATGTCTAGGAAGGTGAACATCCAAACTGGCTAGGCTCCCATAAAGCCAGAACATGAAGTAGGATCAAAACCCCGTGCCATTGTCCTTGGCTTCTCATCAGCCCTCATTGTTCGCCATGTTCAGAGAGTCCGGTTTTATCCCATGTTTTTTCAGTCACAGTCCAGCTGGTCTTGGTGAGCTCCCAATAGATCAGCCCCACTGTCTCAGTGGTTGGGTGTACCCTTCGTGGTCCTGACTTCCTTGCTCATGTTCTCCCTCCTTCCACTCCTCATTGGGACCTTGGAAGCTCAGTCCAGTACTCCAGTGTGGGTCTCTGTCTCTATCTCCATTCATCACCAGATGAAGGTTCTATGGTGATATGCAAGATATTCGTCAGTATTACTATAGGTTGGGTCATTTCAAGTTCCCTATCATCAGCTGCCCAAGTAACTAACTTGGGACATCGCCTTGGGCTCCTGGGAGCCACTCTAGGTTCAAGCCTCTTGCCAACCCTAAGGTGGCTCCCTTAACTATAAATTGTGCTTCCGTGCACCCCTATCCAACCTTCCTTTATCCCAATCATCCTGTTTCCCCAAGTTCCTCCCATCCTCCACTTCTCACTTTTCTCTCCCCATCTCCCCTTACCCGCATCCCACCCACCCTCAAGATCCCAATTTTTTCCCTGGCAATTTTGTCTACTTCCCATAGCCAAGAGGATAACTATATGTTTTTCCTTGGGTTCACCTTCTTATTTAGCTTCTTTAGGTTCACCAATTATAGACTCCGTGACGTTTATTTATGGCTAGAAACGAATTATGAGTGAGTAGATCCCATGTTCATCTTTTTGAGTCTGGGTTACCTCACTCAGGATAGTGTTTTCTATTTCCATCCATTTGCATGCAAAATTCGAGAAGTCATTGTTTTTTACCGCAGCTTAGTACTCTAATGTGTATATATTCCACACTTTCTTCATCCATTCTTCCATTGAAGGGCATCTAGGTTGTTTCCAGGTTCTGGCTATTACAAATAATACTGCTATGAACATAGTTGAACAAATGCTTTTGCCATATGATAAGGCATCTCTTGGGTATATTCCCAAGAGTGGTATTGCTGGGTCCAGGGGTAGGTTGATCCCGAATTTCCTGAGAAACCGAAACACTGATTTCCAAAGTGGTTGCACAAGATTACATTCCCACCAGCAATGGATGAGGGTACCCCTTCCTCCACATCCTCTCCAGCAAAGGCTCTCATTGGTGTTTTTGATTTTAGCCATTCTGACAGGTGTAAGATGATATCTCAAAGTTGTTTTGATTTGCATTTCCCTGATCGCTAAGGAGGTTGAGGATGACCTTAAGTGTCTTTTGGCCATTCGAACTTCTTCTGTTGAGAATTCTCTGTTCAGTTCAGTGCCCCATTTTTTAATTGGGTCATTAGCATTTTAAAGTCTAGTTTCTTAAGTTCTCTATATATTTTGGAGATCAGACCTTTGTCTGTTGTGGGGTTGGTGAAGATCTTCTCCCAGTCAGTAGGTTGCCTTTTTGTCTTAGTGACAGTGTCCTTTGCTTTACAGAATCTTCTCAGTTTTAGTAGGTCCCATTTATTCAATGTTGCCCTTAATGTCTGTGCTGCTGGGGTTATACATAGGAAGCGATCGCCTGTGCCCATCTGTTGTAGGGTGCTTCCCACTTTCTCTTCTATCAGGTTCAGTGTGTTCGGACTGATATTGAGGTCTTAGATCCATTTGGACTTGAGTTTTGTGCATGGTGATAGATATGGGTCTATTTACATTCTTCTACAGGTTGACATCCAGTTGTGCCAGCACAATTTGTTGAAGATGCTTTCTTTCTTCCATTGTATATTTTTAGCTCCTTTATCAAAAACGAGGTGATCATAGGTTTGTGGGTTAAAATTTGGGTCTTCTATACGGTTCCATTGGTCGACTTCTCTGTTTTTATGCCAGTACCACACTGTTTTCATTACTGTTGTTCTGTAATAGAGTTTGAAGTCGGGGATGGTAATGCCTCCAGAAGATCCTTTATTGTATAGGATTGTTTTGGCTATCCTGGGTTTTTTGTTTTTCCATATAAAGTTGATTATTGTCCTTTCAAGATCTGTGAAGAATTTTGCTGGGATCTTGATGGGGATTGCATTGAATCTATAAATTGCCTTTGGTAGAACTGCCATTTTTACTATGTTGATCCTCTCAATCCAAGAGCAAGGGAGGTCCTTCCATTTTCTGGTATTCTCTTCAGTTTCTTTCTTCAATGCCTTAAAGTTCTTGTCAAATAGATCTTTCACTTCCTTGGTTAGAGTTACCCCAAGATATTTTATGCTGTTTGTGGCTATTGTGAAAGGTGATGCTTCTCTGATTTCCCTCTCTGCTTCCATATCCTTTGTGTATAAGAGGACGACTGATTTTTTGGAGTTGATCTTGTATCCTGCCACATTACTAAAGGTGTTTATCTGCTGTAAAAGTTCTTTGTTGGAGCTTTGGGGGTCGCTTATGTACACTATCATATCATCTGCAAATAACAAAAGTTTAACTTCTTCCTTTCCAATTCGAATCCCCTTGATCCCCTTATGTTGTCTTATTGCTATTGCTAGAACTTCAAGCACTATATTGAAGAGGTATGGTGAGAGTGGACAGCCTTGTCCTGTTCCATAGTTTAGTGGGATGGCTTTGAGTTGCTCTCCGTTTAATTTGATGTTAGCTGTTGGCTTGCTGTAAATAGCTTTTATTATATTTAGGTATGACCCTTGTATCCCTAATCTCTCCAAGACTTTTATCATAAAGGGATGTTGAATTTTGTCAAATGCTTTTTCAGCATCTAATGAAATGATCATATCGTTTTTTTCTTTCAGATTATTTATATGATGGATTACGTTGATAGATTTCTGTATGTTGAACAAGCCCTGCATCCCTGGGATGAAGCCTACTTGATCATAATGAATAATTTTGCTAATGTGTTCTTGGATTTGGTTTGCCAGTATTTTACTGAGGATTTTCGCATCGATGTTCATGAGTGAGATTGGCCTATAATTCTCTTTCTTGGTTGAGTCTTTGTGTGGTTTTGGTATCAGAGTAACTGTAGCTTCATAAAAGGAATTTGGTAATGACCCTTCTGTTTCTGTATTGTGAAATACATTAAGTAGTATAGTTATTAGGTCTTCTTGGAAGTTCCAGTAGAATTCCTCATTGAAACCATCTGGTCCTGGGCTTTTTTTGGTAGGGAGGTTTTTGATAACAGCTTCTAATTCTTCGCCACTAACAGGTCTATTTAGATTGTTCACCTGGTCCTGGTTTAACTTTGGTATATGGTATTTATCTAAAAAAGTGTCCGTTTCTTTCACATTTTCCAGTTTTGTGGCATACAGGCTTTTGTAGTAGGATCTAATGATTCTCTGAATTTCCTCTGTGTCTGTGGTTATGTCCCCCTTTTCATTTCTGATCTTATTATTTTGCATATTCTCTCTCTGCCGTTTGATTAGTTTGAATAGGGGTTTATCAATCTTGTTGATTTTCTCCAGGAACCAGCTTTTTGTTTCATCGATTCTTTGGATTGTTTTCTATGTTCCTGTTTTGTTGATTTCAGCCCTCAGTTTGATTATTTCCAGTCTTCTACTCCTCTTAGGTGAGTCTGCTTCTTTTTTTTCTAGAGCTTTCAGGTGGACTGTTAAGTCTCCAATATGTGCTTTTTCTGTTTTCTTTAAGTGGGCACTTAGTGCTATGAACTTTCCTCTTAGGACTGCTTTCATTGTGTCCCAGAAGTTTGAGTATGTTGTTTCTTTATTTTCATTGAATTCAAGGAAGACTTTAATTTCTTTCTTTATTTCTTCCTTAATCCAGGTATGGTTCAGTGGTTCACTGTTCAGTTTCCATGAGTTTGTAGGCTTTCTGGGTATAGCATTGTTGTTGTATTCTAACTTTAATTCATGGTGATCCGATAAGACACAGGTAGTTACTAATATTTTTTTGTAACTGTGGAAGTTTGCTTTGTTACCGAGTATGTGGTCAATTTTCGAGAAGCTTCCATGAGCTGGAGAGAAGAAGGTATATTCTTTCCTATTTTGGTGGAATAGTCTATAGATGTGTGTTAAGTCCAATTGATTCATTACCTCCATTAATTCTGTAATTTCTCTGTTAGGTTTCTGTCTGATTGACCTGTCCATTGGTGAGAGAGGAGTGTTGAAGTCTCCTACTATTAGTGTGTGCAGTTTGATGGCTGCCTTGAGTTTTAGTAATGTTTCTTTTATGTACGTGGGTGCTTTTATATTAGGGGCATAGATATTTAGGATTGAGACTTCATCCTGATGAATTGTTCCTGTTATGAGTATAAAATGTCCTTCTCCATCTCTTCTGATTGATTTAAGTTTGAAGTCAACTTTGTTAGAAATTAGTATGGCCACACCTTCTTGTTTCATAGGTCCATTTGCTTGATAAGCCTTTTCCCAGCCCTTTACTCTGAGTAGGTGCCTGTCTTTGTGGTTGAGATGTGTTTCTTATAAACAGCAGAATGTTGGATCCTGTTTTCGTATCTATTCTCTTAGCCTGTGCCTTTTTATAGGTGAGTTGAGCCCATTGACATTAAGTGATGTTAATGACCAGTGGTTGTTAACTCTGGTCACTTTTTTAGTAGTAGAGTTTGTGTGCTTCCCTTCTTTGAGTTGTGCTGGTGAAGGGTCTCTAGATGTCTGAGTTATTGTGGTCATTGTTGGACTCCTTGGTTAGTGATTTTTCTTCTATTACTTTCTGTAAGGCTGGATTTGTGGCTACGTATTGTTTAAATTTGTTTTTATCCTGGAAAATTTTGTTTTCTCCAATATATAGTGAGCGAAAGCTTGGCTGGGTATAGTAGTCTGGGCTTGCATCCATGGTCTCTTAGTTTTTGCAGTACATCTATCCAGGACCTTCTGGCTTTCATGGTTTCCATAGAGAAGTCGGGTGTAAGTCTGATAGGTTTACCTTTATAAGTAACTTGAACTTTATCCTTTGCGGCTCTTAATATTCTTTCTTTATTCTGTATGCTTTGTGTTTTGATTATTATATGGCGAGGGGATTTTTTTTATTCCAGCCTATTCGGTGTTCTGTATGCTTCTTGAACCTTCATAGGTACATCTTTCCTTAGGTTTGGAAAGTTTTCTTTTATAATTTTATTAAATATATTTTCTGGACCATTGAGCTGCACTTCTTCTCCTTCTTCTACTCCAATTATTCTTAGGCTTGGTCTTTTTATTGTGTCCCATATTTCCTGAATGTTTTGTGATGACAGTTTGTTGGACTTGCTGTTTTCTTTGATCAGTGCATTTATTTTCTCTTTGTTATCTTCAGAATCTGAGATTCTTTCTTCTATCTCTTGTATTCTGCTGGTTATGCTTGTTTCTGTAGTCTCTATTCGTTTACCTAAATTTTCCATGTCCAGCCGGCCCTCTGTTTGTGTTTTCTTCTTTGCCTCCATTTCAGTTTTCAAGTCTTGAAATGTTTCCATTATCTGCTTGATTGTTTTTCCTTGGTTTCCAAGGGTATCATTCACTGATTTATTCAATTCTTCAAACTTTCTGTTATTCTTCTCATCCATTTCTGTAAGGGCACTTTTTACATGCTGTTTAAGGGCGTCAATCACTTTCATAAAGTCAATTTTTTCTACTTCTTCTTGATTAAGGTGTTCCTGTCCTCCTGTTGTGAGGTCGCTGGGTTCTGGTGGTTTCATGTTGTTCTTCAGATTGTTGGGTGAATTCTTGCATTGGCACTTGCCCATCTCTTCCTCTGAATGCTTCCCTATGTATCTTCTTTTACAGGATCAGGTCTCCTTGCCTACTGATGTACCTTCCCAGTAATGGCACTCCCCAATGATGGCTCTCCTGGTGCTCAAGTGATGTCTCTCCTGGTGCCGAGATCAGATATCTGTGCCCAATGATGGCTCTCCTGGTGCTGAGATCAGATCTCTGTGCTGGTTTGGTAGCTCCTAAACAAAGTGCCTACCTTGCTTGCTGCAGGCAGGCTATTCAATGTGTTATGTTCTTGTCAAAACATTTAGTACTTTTTGCACAAAAGTGGATTTGATGAAGCAGAAGGCACATTTGTAATTTTCCTTGCAGATCCTTGGTTAGACTGCAGAAGCCAAAAATTGGTGAAGGAGGGTCTTCTGTCTATGTGTTACTTTCATTGGTTAAATAAAGAGACTGCCTTGGCCTTTTGATAGGACAGAAAATTAGGTGGGTGGAGTAGACAGAACAGAACGCTGGAAGAAAGAAAGCAGAGTCAGGCAGATGCCATGGCTCTCCTCTCCGAGACGGACATAGGTTAGACTCATCCCAGTAAGCCACAGTCACGTGGTGATATAAAGATTATTAGAAATGGGTTAATTAATATGTGAGAGTTAGCCAAGAAGAGGCTAGATATAATGGGCCAGGCAGTGTTTAAATGAATACAGTTTCCGTGTAATTATTTTGGGTAAAGCTAGATGGGTGGCGGGATACGGCCTGCTCACCTTATCACTACAAAAAAATCCTTCCTGTGGTTTCCTCTCTCCATTTCTCCAGTAGAAAGGATGAGCTATGTTTTAAAAGTAGGAAGTAATAACTGCTGCATTTACTCCCTCCAGAAATCAAAACAAGCACTAGAGCCACTTCCCAACAAAACTAAAGAAACACAAGCACCCTAGAATCATTCTAAATAAATGAACCTGAAAAAGTAGTTTCTTCCCTTACTGCATGTCTGTGAGGGTGGCCTTTGCACTACAGAATCATCTATACACTGCTCATGAAGACAGCAAGATAATACTGACATAGCTGACAGAAGGAAAGATGCCTGGAGACTGGATACAGAATAACCCAGGGAGGTAGAATTAGAGGATAGGGGGTACTCCATTAAGTATTCCAATACACCACAGGCTCATGAGAACATTTGAAACAACTCCTAAGTAATTTCTTGAGAGACATACATGGATCCCCTTGGGACAGGGAAATAGACAAGTTTTCCTGAGAAAATAGGAAGTGTGGAGTTGGGGGGAAAAGGATGGTATAAGGGAAGGAGTGGAGAAGATGATGAAGGAGGAGAACTTGAGAGATCTGAATGGTCGAGATGTGGGAAGGATAGTAGTGCCAGAGAGCAAAGAAAGAGATATCTTGATTGAGCAAGCCATGTGGGACTATCAAGAAACCTGGCACTAGAGAAATTCCTAGGAATCCAAAGGATGACCCCAGATAAGACCCTAAGCAGTAGTGGAGAGGGTACCTGAACTGGCCGTGCCCTGTAGTCAGATCGATGACTATCTTAAATGTTATCATAGAACCTTCATCCAGTAACTGATGAATGTAGATGCAGAGATCCACAGTGGAACACTAGGACAAGCTCCCAAAGCCAATTGAAAGAGCAGGAAAAGTGAGAAAATGAGCAAACAGGTCAAGATCATGATGGGTATACCCAATTGAAATACATGACCTGAGCTAAGGGGAGCCCACCAATTTCAGCCTGACAGCAAGGGAACCAGCATAGGACCACACTAGGTCCCCTGAATGTGGGTCACAGGTATATGACTGGGGCAGACTGTTGGGCCACACTGGCAGTGAGACCAGAATTTATCCCTACTGCATTTACTGGCTAGATATAGTGGGCTGGACCTTGGCCCTACTTGAAAGCAATGCGCTAGACTTTTTTGATTCCCCATGGAAAGCTTTACCCTCTCTGAGGAGTGGATAAACAGGTATTACTGGGGGAGGGAGTGGGAGTAGGGGTGGGAGTGGACACTGGGATTGATATGTAAAATGAGAAAACATAGATTTAAAAAAAAATAAACTTAAAAAATACTTTGGAATTCTTAGTGATAGTTCAATTTTGGTTTATAATTGCTTTTTCTCTGTTGTTCTATTTTGTCGTTTTAAAATAATTATTATTATTTAATTTACTTGGAGTATACATAAATGTTCAAAAATATAAATTTTAAAGTTAAAGTTTCCTGAAATTAAATTTATGTAAGAAGCTGATGGTGGCTTTGTATGATAACAGTAAGGGAAAGCATTATTCATGATATTGAGGGAGACTTCAAATTATAGCCACTTTTCTTCCTACAGAAGGTAAACCCAATCTACCTATGTTAAAGGAGGAGTATTCTCAGTTCTTTGTTATGGAGAAGGATGTTTATAGGGATATAATTTAGAAGTAAAGTAAGCTGAACTTTTTCTAAGAAAATGTGGTACATTTATACAATGGACTACTACACAGCAGAAAAAAATAAGGACATCTTGAAATTTGCAGGCAAATGGATGGATATAGAAAACATCATATTGAGTGAGATAACCCAGACCCAGAAAGACAATTATCATATATAGCTCAATAAACACAATAAAAAAGAAGTAAAATGAGAAATCTACTCAATGCATTTTTTCCTACCATGTAACACATAGTGACCATTCAGTGTGCCAGTTGTTTAGTGGAAGGCCTGGAGAGGATTCGGCATTATATTCTCCTTTGAAATATAAAATAAGAGGGGTAATGTTTTCCTGTAGATAAGATCCAGCATTTAAACAACTTTCTTTGCCCTAGTGCCTTGAAGTGGTGCCTTCTTATGCCTGAGCAGGGTTTTCCTGCCTGCCATCTTTGAAACAGCTTATCACGTTCTTTTGACTTGGAAGGCCACTACATTATCTTGTTACCTCAAAGTCTGTCTGCTGTAGCCACTGAACCACCAGTATGTTCTTCTATGCAACTTCCTGTGTGTGTGTGTCATTGCACGGTATGCAGACTCCTCAAGGCCTAGGCTCTGAGTTTTGTGCTTACTCTCCCGTGAGTCACAGGTCAGGCTCATAGCTTTCATACACCAAATCCATATATGTAATGTATAGTAACACGAGACAATCAAACAAGCTAGTATCAAAAATGTCTAATAGTTGAATGGGAAATGCTATTATTAATTATACTCAGTGTACTATCCTTGTAAATATTACAAATCTTCAATTCAGAAAATAAGAAAATCTATAGGCTACAGCAATGAGGCTGATTAATGTAGTCTTTATAGACTTAAACTTCAAATATCCACAATGCTATGATTCATTTATTTATTTATTTATTAAAGATTTCTGTCTCTTCCCCGCCTCCCATTTCCCTCCCCCTCCCCCAATCAAGTCCCCCTCCCTCGTCAGCCCCAAAGAACAATCAGGGTTCCCTGCCCTGTGGGAAGTCCAAGGACCACCCACCTCCATCAGGTCTAGTAAGGTGAGCATCCAAACTGCCTAGGCTCCCACAAAGCCAGTACGTGCAGTAGGATCAAAAACCCATTGCCATTGATCTTGAGTTCTCAGTAGTCCTCATTGTCCGCTATGACGATTCTTATTTCCACCCAGGAGAGCAATAAAATAGTGCAGCTTACAAAAAGTTGTTTATAGCATTCAAACAAATTAGCAGATTATTACAGGATTTGTAAATTATCATTTCCAAAGACTATTGGGAGAGCTGACCTAGAACTTTAATTTCTTCAAAAAACTTTTGAATTTATAAGCATATATACATTACATATATGGATTTTGTGTATGACACACACTCATATACATATATACATATATATATTTGAATAAGAAGTGAGTTTTGAGTAAGAATATAGTTAGATAATTTGCTACCTATATTAAGCTGAAGTTCAAGTGAGGGAATGTTGAAGTCATAACTAGAGAAGTCTAGGAAAACCGGAAAGATGATACCCCTTATTTATGGTATTCACATACCGCAGGTCATCTGAATGCTAAAGTTAACCCTAAATCAGAATATGATACCATTGCCCTATGGCTAACACAATTTCACCACAAATCACCAAGCAAAGAGGCTTCACAATGTCCTGGGATATTTTTATATGGTTTTTATTCATTTCTAGTGCTATTACATAGGACTCTTTTGTCACTAAGTGACACATTGCTTCTGTGGTCATTATTGCCAAAAGTTACCCAAAATTCATAATGTCTAATATATCCACCATTTACTGTTGAAGAAGTAATTCAATATGTTCTGCAGTTTTCTTAAGGAAATCATGTTAATTTTTCTAATTTGTTCATGTTCCTTGTGTAGCTATGATCATGGCATGATGTGTTGCCCTCCACTTCTTCTAATTGGCCAGTACTTTCTTCTCATGTTGGCAAACTTGTACCAGAAAAACCATTAACATAAATAGATGCACTTAGCAGATCTGTAATTACAATGACTGCCAGGCCAGGTTCTCTAAACATATAACCTGAGGGGTGGTAAAGAACTTTGTAGCCCCTGTGTTCTTTCAGATTGCTTAACTGTTGAGTGCATGGTGATATTTCTCTTTTGTGTAAGTATGTAAAAAATCATATAATGATGAAATGTGCGTGCACTGTTGACTTTTCAATAAATATACGTGAGACTGTTTCTGTGTAAGTGTTCTCTGTTAAGCACAACATAATTTTGTAAGAAAAATCGATTTGGTGATTTTGGATAACTTACCATCTAGGGCCATTTATCTATGCATGACTTATTTGGATTAGTTAAAAGGTTTGTCAAAAATGTAGAATTCTGAGCTGAGAAGACAGCTTAGTTTGCAAAGTGTTGTCTTGCAAGCATGAAGAACTGAGGTAGACTCCCAGAACCTGCCTACCCCTCCCACCACACAGACACAAATCTAGGTTGATTTGTATGTGCTTATAACAGAACTGGAGAGATAGAGACAGATAGGTTCCTGAGGGTTACCACTCAGCAAGAATAGCCTTTTTGGTAAGCTCTCGGCCATGTGACCATGTAAGAGACGCTGTCTTAAAATATAATGTTGGGATACTCATGAGGTAAGATGCTCAAGGTTGACCTCTGGCCATCAAAAGTATGTGCATGCAAATGAGCATGTACCAGTGCATGCATATACACTAGCAAGCACGTGAATAAAAAACACAGTAGGAGGAAGGCCTGAGTTGTAAGCTGGGTTTCCTTTATAGAGAAAGCAGTCTAAATAGAAGGACCAGAAATATACTTACTGGATCTCTCAACCAGAAAAGCAGATGCAGTAAAATGCAAGGGGCAGATGTTGGAAGACGTGAAAGTAGAAACTGGCATCAATCAAGCTCATGATAGGCAGCTAATGGGTGGGCAGACCAGAGATTTCCCAACAGCCCTGAACAGGCCTTGATAAGACTTGTATCTCTCATTTCCAGTGGCCAGTGCCCCAAACTTTATAAAGGGGCACTGGGAGGAGCTCGATATCAAAGCTGTCAACACACAGTGTTTTATTCATTAACCTCTGTAGTGAGTTGTTCAGAGCCCCAAGATGGAATAGATGCAGCCTTTCTGGTTAGACCACAGGAAGGACAGAAACATTAAGTAATGCATCCCAAGAGTCTTTGGTAGTTCTTATCTTTCACCTGCTTAATGCCCTGTCTGCCTTTTAGGCAAGACACCTGACTGATTTTTCTATCACTCTTTAATAGTTAATCCCCACCTTGTCTGTTAAAATATTTCAGCAACTCCCTCAGGCCAGATAAATCCAACTAAGTTTAAATTAGATGCCTCGGCACCATCAGTCATCCAAAAAGCTTCCAGACAGAGCTAACACACCATCTCACTCATTATAGACAGAGGGTCTCAAATGAAACCCCTTAATGGGCCTTCTTCCTGACTCTGGGGCACAGTGCAATACATTTGTACTACACCTCAGTAGGAATTTCTTCACAGCCCTTAGGAAGGAGAATTTCATATTAACATGAAGCCTCAACATTTCTCAACACTGTAAAACTCTGCTTTTAGCAGAATGCTGTCAGCAGTGCAGAAAATCTGATCCTGTTACTCCTGTGCTAAAACACATTTAAGGACTCCTAGCATCTCTCACTACATGCTGCCCTACTTTCCCTTGCTGGAATGCAGAGGCTAGTACAGTTTAGACAGACCCATCTTTCCCAGTCTTACCTACTCTGCTTCACAACCCCAAACCACTTATATCCCCAGCCAAACAAGTCCCAAGCTCCTTTGTATGGAAAATATCGTCTCATCCTCCAGCTCCATTTCCTGAAATTATACCCATCCTTTAAAATCCTTATCAACTTAATTTCGTTGTGCCTTTAATCCCCCTTTTCTCACTTTGTAGTAATCATACCCTCCTTGAGCCTTTCTTATATCTTTCATTTGTATAGTATCAAACATTCTCCAATGGGCAAGAAACAATGTGATCATTAAACAAATGTCAAGCTTTCCTGGAAAGTTCAGAAGAACCAAGTTTTTTATTTCTTAACTGCTAGTTAGAGCATGTTTGTATTGACTTTGGTGGAAAAAAAACATCTTTGGGCTAAATGATATTAATATTAGTAACTCCAATTCATTGAAGAAGTCTGATAAAAATTAACTATGGCTTACAACACAGCCAGAATGACACACTGAGGAATTTAGCTGATGGAAGCTAGAGATGAAATGAAGGTGAGATGGTAGCATGTCCTCAGGTTCTAGGGTTAATACTAAGCATAAAGACCTCTTCTCTGGAGATATTTGACTAAAGGAAGAAGTGTATATCTTCCAGGAAGGGAAGTAAATAGCTCATATCTGAGCTCATTGGGCTTAGTTTCACAGAAATATTAAAAAAAAAAGCTCCCGTGGGATGTTGATTTTGCTCAGAGGATAAAGGTGCTTGCCACCAAGCCTATCAATGACCTGAGTCTGACCCCTGGAACCTTCATGATATAGAAAGAATTGATTTCTGCAAGTTGTCCTCAGACCTCCACACATGCACAGCTGCATGTGTATACATACACTCATACACACACATGTGTACACACACACACATATACACACGAATGGGGAGAGAGAGAAAAAGAGAGAGAAATAGAGAGAGAGGGGGAGAGAGAAAAAATGTAAATGAAATATTTTAAAGTAGTACTGTAATAATGGTGTTTTCCAAACCATATTCCATTTTTTGGTACTTAATGAATATACTTTTCATTCTTTAAGTCAATTTTTAAGAAGCACAATGGTGAGATCTTACCTCTATCTTGACATATTGTTTTATAAATTGCCACAAAACATTTCCAGATGTTGCAGCATCAATTCAAAACTTATGAAGCTACTGTGTGCTTTTCACAGAATCGTAGCTGAAATAGAGGTTGAAAGGGCTTATTTATCATCCATAGAGACACTTAAACAGTAAGCACTGAGATAAAAGAAATGTGACCAAGAAACCCACAAGAATGCACTTTCCAGTCCTTCAGAATCCCTAACTCAAGAGATTTAAACCACTGAAAGGATAGCAACAATAATTCATGTCAGCACAGATTTTATAGAAACTTAAGAGCATAAAAATGAAAACGAAACCCTTTGGGCACACTCAGAATCCACACCATCAAGTTGAATTGCAAAGAATTTCTGTTTTTGTTTGTTTATTTGTTTTGTTTTAAAAAGTACATTATAAGTTAGGTGAACTGACTAAATTCAAAATATTTCTACCTTCAGATTCTTACAAAACAATTTTATTGATAACTATGACGCATTTAGTTAGTTAATACATATGTAATATTAGAAACATTTGCTAGAAACCAAATGTTTTTAAATTTTAGTTCTTTGAACACTTCATCTGAGAGCCCTGCATCTACATATACGTCACTCCTTTCCCACTCCAATTCCTCCTAAATCCTCCATCTCCTTCCCATAGTCTTGATTTTCTTTTAATTATTTTGTAAACATACATGTATATATGTGCATATACATGCATATATATCTTAACTGCATGAATTGTATGTAATTATTAAATACATATTATAAATGCATACATATATAGCTATCTTTATATATATATATTGATATATTCTAACCCACATATATATTAAATCTAGCCATAAACCAAATAGTAGTATTGTTTAAGGCCTTTCTCTGTCATATATAAACTATAAGTCACAAGTAATCAGGACAGTCTTTAAGAAAAAGAAGGCCAGGATACAATGGCATTGAAGAAATTAATTTAATCGACTATATATTTATGCAATTTATTTATATCTTTATATGTGTGTGTAACAGTGAAGAACTGATTTGTAAATAATGACATATTCTGGGAAGTTTTACCCCTTATATCTTTAATTTGTGGTATATTAGTTTTAAAAGAATTTATTGTCTACTTAATTTGGAATTGGTTTAGCTACTAAGTGATTTTGAGCTGGCAGGAACATGAGCTCCTTTGATTTTGAGTCTTTGGTGACAACCCAGAGTGTAAATGGAGAAAAGGGAACACTGACAAAGCTTCTAGTGAAGGATGGTGGTCTCAAAATTAGAGGAAAAAGAGGAGAGATGTGAGAATTCGGCTTGCAATGGCTCAGAGGTTAATCAGCAGGATTTTGCATACAGGACTGTGAGGGAAAACGGTTCCACCGGGATCAGAGGCTGTGTAGCAGAATCAATGGTAGAGCACCACTTTGAGAGCAGAGCACAAGGAAGGTTGGGAAGTAATGGAGATCAGAGACATCATGAGTCCAGCACATGCTGAGGAGACAAGTAGGGAACACCCTTCTACTTAGAGATCTTTAGGTACTGGTTGAATAATTCAATTTTTTACACAAGAGATACCATATAGTAATTCAGATTAAGGAGTAATTTTAAACTAGATGCTACTGGAGTTGTTTATGTGTCATATGAAGAATCAAATTTTACATTTCTTGGAAGTAATTAAAACCGTATGCATAGATGGAATAAAGATTTGCCTCCATAGTATATCTTAGTGGCAGATTTTTTTTTTTGTGAGACAAAGTGTTTGTTACATCAGCCTTCCTCTGAAAGTGAAATTCTTTAAATACACACATTTAATAGACTAAAGAAAATTTGTATAAACCTCATGTGACCTTAGGATCTATGTACTACCATAGCCACTGACTTTCTTGTTTTCTCTGCTTTCTACATGGCATGAAATGGATGACTATCTTTGGTCACATGCTGCCACTTCCGTGACATTGTTCTTTGCTCCACGTCAGGCACATGGTGCCAAGTGTCTTCAGACTGCAACTTCTGAAAATTTAAGCTGAAGTAAACTTTTCCTTTCTTTAGTTATTTCTATAATTTGTGTTGCCATAGCAATGAGAAACTGAATCAGGCAGGTGGCCTAACTTGAGAAAATAAAACATTTAGTTAAATCACAGAGAATGTGTTAGGTATGCATGGAGGTGGGGAGTGATCAAGAGCATGAAGACAGGCTAGATAAATGGCTCGGTAGTTAAGAACACGAACTGCTTTTTCAGAAGACCCAGATTCAATTCTCAATATCCATATGCCAGCCCACAATCGTCTGTAACTCCAGTTGCAGGAGATATTATGCACCTCTTGCCTCTGCAAACACTAGGCATGCATATGGTACATGCACTCAAAATAAATAGAGAAGAAAGAAAGGAAGAAAGAAAAGAAAGAAAGAATGAGAAGAATCATGTATACAAATAATTTTCATCTGAAAATAGGAATGGGTTTTCACAGTTTTTTCACATGATCATTAAAATCAATTATTATTTATTGCATATTTAAAATAATTCTTATTATGTTGAAATGCATCATACAAAAATAATGAGTGAGTTCAGATACGTATTAGTGCGGTTGACAAAATAACTCAGTAAAATGCACATGTAACTAAGCATCATGCTGTACTACACAAATGTAAAAATACTGTTACTTGTCAATTAAAAATATTAAATGAACCAGGAGCCATTTACAAAGTTTTCAGCATATATCCAAATCATGACCACTTCATGAAGAGTCTGAGCAAGACTCGTAATCTAGTAATAAGATAGGATCAAGAAAACTGAGGTGCATCAAATGAAAAGAGAAAAGCACATGTTATGATCTTAGCCAAGTATTTTATACCTTTCTCTTCTGCACTTATTTTTACAAATGTCTTCTTATGACATTGATTTCTGAATAATGCTGGTGAAACAAACATTGAAGGATAAAGAAACATAAAACACAACATGTGAGACTTGACAGTTATTGTCCAGTGGCCAATGGAGTTTTGTCTCCAGAGACCAGGGTTTTTGAATCTTCTGGCCACTAAAATATAAGTTAAATAGCTTAATCACATAAATCATTAGTTATCACTGACAAGAGATACAGATATCATTTCTTGGACTGTTTGGGTTTGTGTGTATATTCCTGCTTTCATAATTATTCATATATGTATGTATGTGTCTTTAAAATTATACCATATATATTAAATTAATATACATGTCTAAAATAAACTTAAAATATAGGATATATACCCTATATTTAAAAGTCATGGAATATAGAAGCAATACTAGTATTTAGGCTTCAATCACTGATAAAATAATCAGTGAAAATGTATATCTTTTGCCTTTTCTCATCTGGTGAGCTTATTTGAAGGTTATGGCAGGAGCAATGGGCTACTTATTTATCCTTCTGTGTCAGGAAAGGTTATGCTTCTTGACAGAACATGAAAGTTTGGGAGATGTGCACATGGGTAGTTGGCAGAGAACAGGGACAAGTGGCTAGCCATTTAGGTCAGCTGAATAACTTTGGTGATCAGTTGGCTGATAGATGTCACAAATTACTTTCATATTCCCTTTTCTCTTTTAACAATTATGGAGTATTTCATGCTATGAAATTTCAGTAATTTAAAAAAACAACAATAGTGTGTGTGTGTGTGTACGTGCATATGTGTGTACATGTGCGTGTGCATGTATACACTAAAATATGTTGGTGTTTTGTACCAATTCTGGGGCAGAAGTAATTGATTGGATTATTTAAATTTATATGTGCATCTCTGTACATGGGTATTTAATGTGAATGTGCTTTATGTATGTATGTATCATGGGTGTGTGGCTGTGTGGGACTATATATGTCTTTGTATACCAAGAATTGAATCTTAAATGTTAATTGAATTTTGATGTGATTACTAAGACTTATTTCCCTAGAAATTATTGTATAGCAATTACTAACTCATTGAGATGGCTCATGAAAGACAAGAATAAACAAACTTCATGTCTAGGATAGCTGAAATATGTAAGATTCTTTGAGGCTACTCTTTGGAGCTATAGAAACAGAAAACTACTGTTTGTAGAGACTAACCAGCCCAGCTGCCTAGCGAAGATTTCTCAGAACTGTCAAAACGTCCTGCAAGTTGTGAAGAAAGTTCCAGAGTTGTAGTTTTGTGAGTTGTTGCCTGCATTTGAGGTAGGCTTTTGGTTATATCCTCACCTGTGAATCACCCCTGCTTCTATAACTTCACCCATACTCTATTCCTAACCAGTACAAAAATACATTGGTTCACCAAGTTGGACTTTGTTCTAACTGATATTTTGTTCTGTCATGGGTTCCTTTTGGGGCGGGTGTGTAAGCATGTTTGTTATATATCCAGAAGAAGTCTCCCACACAACATAAATAAACAAATTAGCTTCTCAACACAAGAGCAGTATCTGAATAATACTTGAAAGGAAAAAGGTTATCCTTAAAATAGACTATTCCTTTTATTCACATTCCTTCTCTGTTGCCCTGACAACAGACCACGGTAAACTGGGAAAGCACAACATGAAGATTAGTAGCAGCTTTTGGCTAATGAAGGTTCTAACACTCTAAATCATCAGGTCCTGATGTTTACTTAGCTTTCTTCTTGGGAACCTTTCTAGTTGCATTACATGGAGCCTCATCAGAAGAAGTATTTACAAATAATTCTCAAAACTTTTGAAATTTTGGAAATTGCTCTCAGAACCACCACAACAAAGTAATATTTCATTATTAATAAAACCAGCAAATGTCTACAAATTAAGCCCCCATAAATTACCTGGAGCCGATTACGTGCCTATCACTGCACCAGCTTTGTGGATAGGGGACAAAGGGACAGTGGGCCAGATACTACTTAAGAATTGACCTGGAGAACAATGTTTTTTCAGGTCAATGAATACAGCTCAGTATTCATCTAATATCTGTAGCTCATTATCTAGCTGTGGGAACTTGAGAAATTTTCCACAGCCACGTTGGCATGTTAATGGGGTGTGCTTATCACACAGATCTTCTTATGCAACCATATTATTGATATTTCATGAATGGAGCTTTCCTGTCACTTATTGAAAACAGTATCTTGAAGGAGCTGCCCTGGCCCAATGGCTAAAACAATACTTTTTCTTATTTTTCCATAATTCTCTGAGAGACTAAGATGTAGGAGCTGCACATAGAATCCTCATTTTTTTAAATTAATTTATTTGATAAAGAGTGAAGCTCAATAGACATATACTTCAAAAATCACATTTTTATAAGTCATCCAAATAACTTGTCTTGGATAACTTTTTTATGTTAAAAGTGTTTGCTCATTGACCTAAAAACAAATCACATTTAGTACTCAGCTATGAACTAATAAGTTTGATGTTACCTCAATTATTTTTAAATTTCAAAATACATTTTATTAATATACATCCTAAAATATACAAATCACTATCATTTATTATTTGTGATAAAGCCTATATGAAAATATTATTTTCCAGTATAAAACCTGCTTGCTATTCTATCTTAGAAAGAATTGATAGTTTTAATATTTTACTTCTAAAGTTAATAATGATACCAGTTCAGTGAATAAATTTCCAATAAGGAAGCTTAGTGAATGATTTAGCTTGATTTTCATTGCTGTGATAAAACACCAAAACCAAAAGCAACTTGTGGACAAAAGGATTTATTTAATTCTACAGCTTTCAGTCCATTATGAAGAGATGTCAGGGCAGAAACTGAAGACAGGAACTGAACAAAGTCCATGGAGCAGCACTGCTTATGGGCTTATTCCTGCTAACTTGTTCAATCTGTTTTCTTGTACCACATATAGACACCTGACCAGGTATGGCTCTGCTCCCCACTGAGCTGGGCTCCAACATCATTTGTTAATTAAAAAAAAATGCCCTCGAGACAAGCCTGCAAATAATCTTTGTAGACGTATTCTCAATTGAAGATCCTATCCTGAATAAAAATTGCTTATGTCAAGTGGAGAGAGGAAAACAAACAAACAAAAACTAACTAGAAAATGTTGTTTTTATTATTCTGATTAAAAATATATACTTCAAAACATTCACCTTCCATAGGATATTAAATAAAATTGTCTACGGATGTATTAATAGAAGCTATTATCACCACAGATGGGCATATTGTGACATGTACTTCTTGGTGAAGCCATATTTTCTGGCATTCCAAGAGTTAAAGGTTTTGCTGTGGGACAATGGTTTTGTACTTTGTAAAGGTTTGTCACATTTAATTTACTTAAATGCTGATTGGCCAGTAGCCAGGCAAGAAGTATAGGCGGGACAACCAGGCAGGAAATAGAGATAGGGCAAGCAGAGAGGAAATAGAAGTGGAGCAATAAGAACAACAGAATTCTGAGAAGAGGAAAGGTCAGTCTGCAGTCATCACCCAGATACAAAGTCAGCAAGATGAGAATGCCACTTATAAAGGTACCAAGCCACTTGGCTAACACAGACAAGAACTATGGTCTAATTTAAGATGCAAGAATTAATTAATGTGAAGCCTGAGCTAATAGACTAACCAGTTTATAAATAATGTAGATGCCTGTGTGTTTCTTTGGGACTGAATGACTGCAGGATCGGGTGGGACAGAAACTACTGTCAACAAAGTTTCACAACTTTGCTTGGTTAAATGCCAATCATGAACTAAAATTGTATTTCTAGATGTGGACAGTAAGAAGTAACTATTTTACAAAGACCTAAGTAGACTAAGACAAAAGCCATGCAGAACTTGGTTGCGTATCCTGTCTGATTTTCTATTTCTCAAGGTCTTTGTGAAGAATGTCATAGAGATAATATAACAAAAATATATAGAATACAGAACGATCTATCATTTACAAGAAAGAGTTAACAGAATTACAGTATCATCAGTATTTCTGTGCCAATAGAATCAGAGTTGATAAGCATATCACCATTTTTAGGTCAAAGTTGTCATATATCAACATCCAATTCTATTTAACATGCAGGCTAGTACCAAGGACTGAGTGTTAGCTCAATCAACAAAACGCTTGTGACTTAAGTATGAGGGCTTTGATTTAATCCCCATAATACATGTCAAAAGTCTGTAAATGGTGATGTCCACTTGTATTCCCAATGTCAGGGAAGCAGAAATAGGAAGATCCCTGGAGCTCATGGGCCCTCAAACTCAACCAACTGCTCAAGATTCAGACCAATGAGAGGCTTTGTCTCAAAAAATAAAACAAAGGTACAAACAAACAGCAAAACAAGGTGAATTACAACCCTGAGAAATGGCACTGAGGTTGAGCTCTGCTCTCCACCCATATGCTATGCACTCCCATACACATATAGATACCAAAGTTCATATAACATACAGAGCATAGTAGATTTTTAAATCTTATATCAACTATATACATGTTTAACTCGAAAAATCCTTAATTCATTGAATGTGCTAAGTAGATTTTAATTTAAGCTCAATGAAAGTATCACTTAGATTGTCATTTGTGAGTATTGCCCAATGAATTATGACAACATTCTGCCCTGATGCCTCATTAGATGTGCATATTTGCATTTTGTTGCAAGAGGCATATATAAGGAACACTGCACCTTCACCTAGTTGTTCTAAATTCAAATGATACTTTACTTTAGCATCTCATCATGGGGAAACTGACATAATTAAGTACTCTTCAAAGAAAAATAGACTCTGATGCTGCTAATGCCATTAAATATTTACCATGCACATTGCTGCAGTAAATTCCTGGACAGAAAATGTTTCTACCAAACTAGACCAAATGACAACATCACATTGCCTTGTAGCAAGTATATCTGGTTCTATCAATTATTAAACAATATATATCTGTAGGCATAAAATATACATGCAGAATCTGCATAGTGTGAACTCTGAAAGGGCGGTGAAAGCAAGCATTTCTAGAATATGTTTTCTGGTCCACCCAATTCTGAGCTCAGACAATAAGTTATTATGTTGATCTTGGCAGGTAGGAATTCCCACATATTAAAGTGTAGCCCCAAGCTACAATTAAGAGGAAACAAAATGAAAAAGAAATAATTGAATTAAATTGGGAGTACAGTCCTCTTTTGTAAAGTTTTAGATAGAAACAATCAAGAAAAGATACTGGCTAAGAAAACTAAGTCAAGTTATATAAAAACCAAAATCCATCCATTTGTGACTGAACTAGACTTGAACAGAAAGATTATATATATATATGTGTGTGTGTGTGTGTGTGTGTGTGTGTGTGTGTGTTACATATCTCCCAAAATCCCACCAGGTATGAAAATTGTGGCCACCAGAAAAATTTAAATAACTTGAATTGCAAAGTTAACTTCTAATTTAAATAGCATCAAAAGTTTAACATTTTTTCTTTTTTTTTGATTCCCTCCACATACCCTCACACCTCACCACCATCCAATCCTCAGAAGGGTAAGGAACATTGCTTTAAAGAAGGTCCAAAGCCCTCCCTACTATATCTAGGCTGAGAAAGGTATCCATCCAAAGAGAATAGTTTCCCAAAAAGCCAGTACATGCAGTAGGGATAAATCATGGTGCCACTGCCAGTGGCCCCTCAGTCTTCCCCAGGCATGCAACTGTCAATCACAATTAAAGGACTGATTTCCAAAATATATAAAGAACTCAAGAAATTAGGCACCAAAATTCCAAAAATCCCAAATAAAAATGTGGTACATAATTAAACAGAAAATTTTCAACAGAAGAATCTCAAATGGCCAAAAGATACTTAAGGAAATGTTCAGCATTCTTAGCCATCAGGGAAATGCAAATCAAAACAACTCTGCAATACCATCTTCCAACTGTCAGAATGGCTAAGATCAAAAATACCAATTATGCTTATGCTGGAGAGAATGTGTAGTAATGATGTGGGAAGGTCATTTGTCAATCTTTTGTTTCATTGGTTAATCAATAAAGAAAACTGCTTGGTCTGATAGATCCAAAAATTAGGTAAATGGAGTAAACAGAACAGAATGCTGGGAGGAAATGAAGCAATCGCCATGCCTCTCCTCTCTGAGCCAGATGCGATGAAGCTCTGGCCCAAGATGGACGCAGGTTAGAATCTTCCTGGTAAGACACCACTTTGTGGTGCTACACAGATTATTAGAAATGTGTTAAGCAAGATGTGAGAATCAGCCAATAAAAGGCTGAAACTATTGGGCCAGGCAGTGTTTAAAACAATACAGTTTTCGTGTAATTATTTCAGGTAAAGCTGGCTGGGAGCTGGGCAGCCGCTGCTCCTAATTATACAAAGTAAGGGGAATACTCTTCTATTGCTGGTGGGAATGCAAACTTGTAAAACCACTTTGGAAATCAGTATGGCAGTTTCTCAGAAAATTGAGAATCAACCTACCTCAAGATCCAGCAATACCACTCTTGGGCATATACCCCCCAAATGCTCAATCACTACAAAAGCAATTGTTCAACTATGTTCAAAGCAGCATTATTAGTAATAGCCAGAACCTGGAAACAAACTAGATGTCCCTCAACCAAAGAAAGAAAAAATTTACACATTAGAGTACTACTCAGCAGGAAAAAACAATGACATCTTGAATTTTGCATGCAATAAGATGGAATTAGAAAACACTACCCAGAGTGAGGTAACCCCAGCCCAAAAAGATGAATATGGTATATACTCACTCATAAGCAGATACTAGCTATAATCTAAGGATATTGAGCCTATAGTTCATGATCCTAGAGAAACAAAGTAATAAAAACATATATAGATTCACCTGGAAAATCGAAACAGACAAGATCACCTGACAAAATCGGGAGCATGGGGGTGGGGGAGAAGGGAGGGTGGAAGAGGAAAAGTAGGAAAAAAGGGAGGGTTGAGGTTACTTTACGGGAATGGGATAGTCTAGACAGGGGAAGGGCAGAGATGAGAGCAAGGAAAGAGATAGCTTGATTTAGGGAGCTATTATGGGGCTAGCAAGAAACCTGGCTCTAGAGAAATTTCCAGGAATCACAAGAATGACTCTAGCTAAGACCCTAAGCAATAAAGGAGAGGGAGCCCAATCTTGTCTTGCTCTGTAGTCAGATTGATGACTATCTTTTTTTTTTTTTTTTTTTTTTGGTTTTTTGAGACAAGGTTTCTCTGTAGCTTTGGAGCCTGTCCCGGAACTAGCTCTTGTAGACCAGGCTGGCCTCGAACTCCCAGAGATCCGCCTGCCTCTGACTCCCGAGTGCTGGGATTAAAGGCGTGCGCCACCACCGCCCGGCTTGACTATCTTAACTATCACCATAGAACCTCATCCAGCAACTGATGGAAACGGAGGCAGAGACCAGCATCAGAACACTGGACTGAGATCCCAAAGTCCATTTGAAGAGTGGGAGGAGTGAGAATATGAGCAAAGAGGTCAACACCATGATGGGTTCACCAACTGACTCAGTCTTCCTGAGCTAATAGGAGCTCACCAACTCCAGTCAAACTGGGAAGAAACAAGCATAGGACCAAAACTTCCAGCTGGATTTGAACTCCAGAGCCCACTAACTGATAGATTATTAAATTTTTTTAACAAAATAAAGGTAAATGATTGCTTTAAGTTAAAAAGTAAAAAGCACTAAGAAGCACTTTGTAGAATTTTCTTCCAATAATTCTTTTATCACAGCATCTTTGCTACAGTACCAGATGTCCCATTAATGTTAGGAAGAATTCAAGATGAATGTGAAGGCCAAAATCTTTTAACTTTTTTGGTTTTAGAACTCTAATCTAGACATGGACTGGGCATTTTTCCTCATCATTTTGCCATAACTTTCTAAATGCAAATATCAGTATCTGACTGGCTCCATACTGTGAATGGAAAGATCTCTCTAATTGTAAGCCATAAGAAGCCCTTCCTCAATTCAGTTGCTTCTTGCCAGGTATTTGATTACAACAGTGAGAAAAAAAGAGCAAGTACACTTGACAAGTTACAATGTTGGATCCGTCGTTCTTTTTCTAAATTCTGCATTTTTATTTTGAATTTCTAATATTATGTCTATTTTTGTGTTACATTTCTAATGCTGGATAACAAAAAATTGACTATACACTCACATACTTTTAGTATCATATGGTCCATATATTTGTTCTCTTATTTGTCTATTGAGTTATCAGCTGAAACACAGGTAAGCTGCATTATCTGTTCAGGGTCTTATAAGTTCTAACCAGTTCTAACCAAGTCCTGTTGTATTTGTCTATAAGCTCATCTGTGGAGGAATCTATTTCTCTCTCTCTCTCTCTCTCTCTGAGTCATTAGGAAATTCCATTTCCATGCATCCTTGCTACTAATGGCCCATGTTCTGGCTGAGGGCTGGCTGGAGGTGCTCTTCCACAAGAAGGCAATGCCCATGATTTCTGCCGCACACCCTGTCTCAGCATGGATCCTTGATTTATCAAGCCAACCAGAGGAATATCTAGATACTGAGTGGCAAGATGCCTTCAGTAATACAGCTTTGGGGCACAACTCACTTTGTTTTTATACTTAATATTCAGAAACAATTTTTAGTCTTCACCATCATCAAGTGGAGATAATGCAAGGGTATGAATAACAGAGGAGAGGAAACTTGAGACTCACCATAGATTTTTGTTTAACTTGTACTTCTGTGGGAACTTCTTAAGCCAATGGCCTTTGAGATGTTGGGTCACTTTGGGCGTGATCTTGGGTACTATATTGCAGAGGTAGGGATGTGGGCAAGGCCCTTGGCTGCTGGAATTGGTTCCTGTTCCCCACTCATGCAGAGGACTGCTGATCTGTGAGTCTACCCCTAAATAAAAAAAATATTATGCTCCATTTTGATTTTAAAGTTAATTTAAAGTTAATTGCAATTACTATGAACATCCTAATTGTTTGTGCAAAAGTTTTTGTTTTTGCTTTTCCTTCTCCCAAGTCATCTTGTCCAAAGGAGCCTTTCCTGGAACTTGTCTTAATGACTAGTATACTTAGACAATTTAGCTAAAGGCTTCAGGGATTTACCCTTCAGTTGGCTGTTTACCTTGAAATTATGAATTAATTGTTTATTCTCCTTCAAATTCCTTAAAATTTTGTTAACAAAAGAAGTTTAAGTCTTTTGAAACTTTCTTAGAAGAGCTTTCTGTATACTTTATTGTGTTCATAAGATTGACTTGCAAACCTGCAAGTCTCTTTTTGAGATTTCTTAGTAGCCTGTCAAGTTTAAATAAGATCCATTAATGAAAACTGGTGGTATATCATGAAGTACATCATATTGCCTCCCAAATTGTCTCAGAAAATTTGAGTATCACATATTTTGTCATTTAAAGTGTCTCAGATATTGAGAGTATGGAATGGAAGGAAATAGGAATCATTTTTTCAATATTCATAGTTCATTTACTGTTTGAGACTTAATCCTGAAGCCAATGTCTTATATCCCAAATGGTCTGTTTTCAACATTATCTCCTATATATACAAACTTTTACTTAATCACCTTTTAATACTGGCCATTGACCTCAAATTCTCAGAGATTCAGTTTAGAGGAATGAAAATACCCTGTGCAATCTAAATATCATAATAAGTCAGTTGAAGGTCCGCATTAAATCTACTTCTACTCCACTCTTATTTCTGTTTTGTATCATATGACTGCTATGTTTCATATCAGACATGCTTCTTCAGCAAGATATTATTATAAAGAAAAATCTTTGGAATATAGCTGAGCCATCATTGACTCACAGTTGACATGTTCTTTTAAATCCAAAGGGATTTTGTGAACTTTCTGTACTATCATAGATCTTACAAATTGTCTCTTAATAGACCTACATAGCAAGAGAGGAGCCAATGGAAAACAAAGGCACGAGTGTATGTCAGAAAGACAATGTATTTTTTCAGAACTCATTTTCCATATACTAGGAAAGTAAATATACATTGGTATATTTGTAATTATGTCTGTATGTTTCTATATACATGCATACATAAGTACATATAGATAGAAGATAGGTAGATACTGAAAGATTCATAGATAGATTAGATAGATAGATAGATAGATAGATAGATGATAGATAGAGGTTTATTTTAGAGAGACGTTCATGCAAAAACTAAAGAGCAGAATTGGTGGAAGGTGGTGAGTCACAAACCTTTCATATTGTTTTCTGGCTATCTAGGCTACTATTCCTGAGGAAGAATATTACCTGTGTAGTTTACAAACATGCTTCTATCATCCTTACTTGTTATGTTTTTCTGAAAAATTTGCCAAACATCTTTATGGTCCAATTTTTATTTACATCCTAGATTTTTAGCATCGATTTTTTTCTAATTTAATATATTCTTGAATAAAAGTTTTGGAAGGCAAGTTGAATACTTCTGGAATTCTGTCAGATTAAATTATATTTTGTTTTTACTTCTTTTTGACTAGTAAGTTTTCTATCATATATTACATCCCAACTACAGTTTTCTCTCCCTCATGCCTTTTCAGACCATCCCCTCCGCTCTGCCCATCCACTCCTCCTCCATTGCCCTTCTGGAAAGGTCAGGCCTCCAGGGGCTATTAATCAAACATGGCATATTAAGTGGCAATTAGACTAGGTACATCCCCTCATAGTAAGGCTGAACAAGGCAACCCAGGAGGAGGGAAAGGATCCGAAAAGTCAGCAAAACCAGCAGAAACAACCCCCATTCCCTCTGTGAGGAGCCTCCAAAAAACACCAAGCTACATAATTATAACGTATGTGCAGAGGATGTAGGCTAGACCCATGCAAGTTCCTTGATTGTTGGTTCAGTCTCAGCGAGCCCCTATATAACCAGCTTAGTTGATTCTGTGAGTTGCTGAATGGTCTCTCTCTCTCTCTCTCCAGGGTTTTTCTGGTTAGCTTTGGAAACTGTCCTGGAAGTAGCCCTTGTAGACCAGGCTGGCCTCAGACTCACAGAGATTAGCCTACCTCTGCCTCCTGAGTGCTGGAATTAAAGGCATGCACCACCATCACCCAGCCTGGAGTTACTCTGATAGTGATTAAGCCAAGTTTCTTAATCACCATAGGACAGAAAGGCAGGCTACAATAAGGGTAAAGATAACTCTTCATCTAACAGAAGATTATTTTCCAAAATATATAAAGAACTCAAGAAAATAGACAAAAACAAAACAAACAATCAAATTAAAAAATGGGGTACAAATCTAAACAGTGGAAATTATCAACAGAAGAATCTCAGATGACTGAGAAACACTTGAAAAAATGTCCAACATCTTTAGCCATCCTGGAAATGTAAATCAAAATGACTCTGAAATTACATCATACACCTGTCAGAATGGCTAAGATCAAAAGCAGCAGTGATAGCCCATGCTGCTGGCAAGGATGTCGGGCAAGGCGAACACTCCCACGACTCCATTCTGGTGGGAGTACAAGCTTGTACAGCAACCAGCCACTGTTTTTGGTGTTTTTGAACATTGCTTGTTTTCTCAACACAAATAATAGAAACAGGACACTTCATATTTTTCCTTACTGTTCTTAGCTTAACTTTTAAATAGAATTAAAATCACAGATATAAAGAGGTATTAGTTCAGTGCTGTTGATGGTGGCTGTAGTCATATCAGAATTGCTGTCGCATCTTCGAGCTAATGGAAAGAGTCATTTTTGGGAGAACAGATACCAGGTTTCATGTTATAATGCTTCCTCTGCTTCCCGCCTTGTGGGGAATTCATGGTAGTGAGGTGCTCTCTATCTGATTTGCTTTCTTTTCTGCAAGGAGACAGCATCAGTATCATACTGTATGTCAAGGAAGATTTATTCTTATTGAATATTTATCTTGTTGAATTCAGTTATATTTTTTCCTCCTGAAAGAGCTAATGTGAGCAATAAAGAACGCAAGCTCATGAAAAGACATAATTCTTCTTGTCAACTATGTCACTACGATTCATTACATTCACACAGACACACAGACACACACACACACACAGAGACAGTAGTATCTGTGGTGAAGATAGAGTCTTTTCAGTACTTACTCTGCTCCTTCCACCCCTACACTCTCTAAACCAACTCACAGGGAAAAGAGTCACTTTGTCATATTCGCAGTGAGGGGCATTCAGTACAAAATAAAGCTTTCCACAGACTCCAATACTATCATTAGCTGATTTTTGTTATTTCAAACCAACCTCTTTTTTTAAGTTAAAGAGCAGAGTTGGGCAAGCCTCTTTATAGTTTTCTTTATGAATTCTCCTTATCAGCCAGAAGAACTGATGACTTCAGTGGATGAAGAGGAAAACTGCACACAGCTAGTTTTTATTTTATTTTCCACAGATCATTTATTGGGTAAAATGGGTATTTAATGCCTTCTTCTAGTAAATAATACTCTTTATAATCAGCAGAATTATATTTTCTCATTTATTGTCACTTCAAGCATGGTAGTAGGATCCAGTCTATACAGAAAGAGAATTGCAAGATTGACCCAAAGTTAAAACAATTCCCTCATCATGTAAGTCACTTGGTTTTAATAAATTAAAACTTTGTAGTAGTTGGCATGCTTTGAATTAAACTTTCAAATATTTTAGATTCCTTCTTTTAATATCCCTTACAGTTAGAAAAGGAGTGTTAACCACTATTTCTAATAAATACTAAATTTGGAATATTCACTTAAATGTGTAATAAAGATAAAAGATAAGATGATGGAGTTCAAAGGAAAGGAAAATAGTCAAGAAATTCTGAGCTGAATTGAAATAAAATCAATAAACCCCACACTACCTATCAAACCGCAAAGTATGCGTTCTTTCTGTATGTGTTAAATAAGTGCCCCATGAATCTCTCTCTGGAATGGTTAGCAATTTTCATCAAAGTACAAAATCTAGTTTATATTGGAAATATTAGTCTTTCCTTCAGTTATGGACATCAGTATCTGTTATGTCACCTCTTGTGGAGTCTACACATTCTCTCACATAAAATGTGGCACAAGCTTCAAGAAAGAGTACCCTCAGAGAAGGTGTGTGTATGCTGTGCTTCCAGAAATGGAGCCCTTGCATTTTTGACATCACTTGCTTATGTTATAAGAAATAGAGTCTGGTTTCCCCCAGAAGGGAAAATAGTATGTTTAAGTTTCCAGAGTCTAATAATGAGCCATTGCCATATACAGGAATATATAATACTAATGGAGGAAGATGGGTTAACATTCAAGAAAAAAGGTTTCCAGGCTTAATCTGGTGCTTATTAAAATTAAGACATTCTTTCTTCTATTTCTTGTATTCTATTGATTATGCTTGTGAGAGGCCCTATCATACAACAAAAGTATATGCTCTACTATGTTCATAGCAGCATTGTTTGTAATAGCCAGAACCTGGAAACAACCTAGATGCCCTTCAATTGAAGAATGGATGAAGAAAGTATGGAATATATACATATTAGAGTACTACTCAGCAGTAATAAACAAGGACTTCTTGAAGTTTGCAGGCAAATGGATGGAAATAGAAAACACTATCCTGAGTGAGGTAAGCCAGACCCAAAAAGATGAACATGGGATGTACTCACTCATATTTGGTTTCTAGCCATAAATAAAGGACATTGAGCATATAACTCGGGTTCTAAGAGAAGCTAAATAAGAAGGAGAACCCAAAGAAAAACATATAGGCATCCTCCTGAATATTAACCTTCATCAGGCGATGAAAGGAGACAGAGACAGAGACAGAGACCCACATTGGAGCACCAGACTGAAATCTCAAGGTCCAAATCAGGAGCAGAAGGAGAGAGAGCA
>JABTXL010001273.1:2351760-2376544 GCA_025134845.1 Neodon shergylaensis
TATTGGCTTTGTGGGAGCCTAGGCAGTTTGGATGCTCACCTTACTAGACCTTTGGACTTCCCACAGGGCAGGCAACCCTGACTGCTCTTTGGGCTTATGAGGGAGGGGGACTTGATTGGGGGAGGGGGAGGGAAAGGGGAGGCGGAGGTGGGGAAGAGACAGAAATCTTTAATAAAAAAAATAAAAATAAATAAAAAAAGAAAACAAAACAAACAAACAAACAAAAACCCAACTAGTCACGAATGTTTGGCTATTGTATTACCCATTCTCTGGACAGGGAGATCTGCAGGAACCCAGTCTACAGGTGGCTGAAATACTCTGCGTTTATTGCTGATGTCTCACTGAGTACTGGTAGCACCATTCTAAGTAGGGGTCCTATAATGAATAAACATGAGAACAATCAAAAAAAAAATAAAATTAAGACAGATTTAGTGAAAATGGGATAAGGATAAAAGAGAGAGATAAATGCCTGGAACTTTTTGAGACTGACTTTGGAAAAGGTTTAAAAAGGAGTTAAAAATACATAAAAAAATTCTACATAGATTACAAATATAAAAAGACTATAGACTGTGTGACCGTTACGTACAACTGCCTGCTCTTAGCTCAAAATGCCATAAACTCAGAGCCTAGATAAAGATTTATAGCAAAACTAATGCCAAGCCATATTCGGCATAACCGACTGCAAATTCACACTGGGGACATCTGTCTGATAAAAATCTATTCTTATATAATGATTCTAATAATAATATGTACCATGTATAGAAACAATACATGCTGTTAAGCAATCTTTTCTGTCTAAAGGATGAGCCTCATGCCTATTAAAGACACATTAAGATGCAATTCCATTACGTGTTGTGTCTGTTTGTCATTTGCTGACCCCTTACCCACCTATTCCTGAGACCGTCTCCCATCTGTCCCAGTGCTCCAGCTAAGCTGGTCAATTGAAAGTATCATTAGTACATTGCAAGGACTTTTTCGTCCTGCCCCACCATCTTCCCATTTCATTTTGGTGGTCTTATTGACGATGATAAATCTTTCTACAACTGTTTCCCTTTTGGAACTCAATACATGCTAGCACTGGCACATTCTTTTCCTTTCTTTTGGTTTCTTTTTAATTTAGTAACAAAGAGTGATGTTCCTGGTGTTAGCACATTCACTTCAGTTTGAACTACCAGATAAGATAATGAGACCCCAAGAGCAACCAATAAAGAAGAGGGGATTCTATGGAGTGAGGGTTCTGTCTCCAGAGACTCTCAGTAGTTAAAAAGCTGCTTAAATGTTTATTCCATAATGAGTCTTATTTCCCAGAGTTCCAATTGCAAAGAAAGAGCAAGTTTGTCACTTTACAAAGTTTATTAAAAGGTACATTATAAATATACAGTGAGAGAAAATAACTTGATTTCTCCAAATGGAAAATGATCAACAATGAGTGGAGAGAAAACAATATCCTTTCGAAAGAATTGAATAAACAGCCAAGTAATTGACATGTAATAAGGTCTCTTAGTTGTCAGGAATTGAGCAATCTTTTCACAACTCTAAACCATCTTACAAATGGGTAAAAGTCGTGTACAGCTGTAAATCTGTCATAATACAGTCATTTGATTCTCACCATGCTTCATTAATTTCAAAGGGTCTTTATTCTACCATGTTAAGAATTGAACAATATGCCTTCCTCACATGTGAAAATTTATTCAGGCTCTTGTTTCACAGAGTTGTTTTTAGATAGCCACATAGACTTTCAGTTATTGCACATGTACAAGGTGGAATTGATGAATTTTAGTTGAAATTAATCCTGCTGTACAGACTGACAGTTAAGCATTTGAAATACATAAATGACACATGTATTATAGAATATTAGAGATACATGATTCAGTGCTCAAGTATTGTAAATTTTGATTATAAGATTTGAAAGATTGCTGATCTCTGTGTCTCAATCATGTCATCTTTGAAGTTAGTACAAGTTGTGTGAGACAGTTCATAAGCTCAAAAGCTTGTAGAACCAGCCTGATGACCTTAGTGCAATACTCAGTACTCAGGCTTGAAAGAAAGCGACAAATACTTAAATGAGTTGTCCAATGACCTCAACATGTGTGATATGATCTGCATGTACTGAAATTCACATGTACTATCCCTCCCTTTCTCGCTCTTTCACACACACACACACACACACACACACACACACACACACATCACTAATAATAAATATACAATTTACTATTGCTACAATAAGAGAAAAATAATTATATAACTGACTGATTATCAGTTATCACTGGGAACGAGTGCATAGTGCATATACATGTTAATCTTTATAATGCATCAATTTAGTCATATTTAAATAAATTAATGTCAAATTCTGTAGTAAGAGCAAGAAATGCAAAAATATCTAAAATGTATGCATTCGGTCAGAGATAAACATAGAGGTGTTATCAAAATGCTTATAGGTGTCAAACCAAGGATAATAAATAATGAGAAGGGTTATATTTTTTAATTACTCCATTTCAGAATAAATTTTTGATGGAATGCTTTTAAACATTACTTTTAAGTAGTAATTACTTCCCTACAAAGTGTGCAGTCTCAGTATCATTGATGTCATAGTTCTCTTGCTAGAGTTTGCAGAGGTAAATAAACAAATAGAGTTCCAGTAATAGCATATTGACCAAGAAGCAAATCATACCTTTCCTCTAGAATATTGGCCACACTCACTCTTAGAACCATCAGACAGCAACTATTCTATTGATTTCCCCCATGAACTTACAATAGCATCCCTGTATTTACTGTGGTGTTGTCTCGGAAGATACCTGAAGCATGCACTACTTTGTGGTCCAGACACAGCGCTCTTCCTTTCTCCTTTCATAAGCATGTTTCAACTGTACTTGTTTGTTCTGTAGCTCAGTTATCTAGGATGCTGTCACTTCTGCTCAAGACTCATTCCAAGACCATTTGTTTTATCTTTATGAAAGGGTGATTGCCAGGGGTCACCTCTAGTTATTATTCCGTAACTACTGATACCTTTTATTGGTGATATAGGGCCTGGAACTTGTCAAATGGTTTTGACTGGCTATGCAGTGAATCATGGGAATCCACTCTCCCTGCTTTCCCACCACTGGGATTATAATAATGGACCATTGTGCCTAGATTTTAAGTTTTGGAGATCAAATTTGTATTGCAATGCTTGTGTGACAAGCACTCTACTGACTGATGTATCTCCTCACTTCTGCCTGCCTCTCTGTGTAGCCAGCTTTGCTCATCAGGATCAGGGATTTGGACCTTCTAATCTGTTTTCTTTGCTGCTCCATATAACACATTCTGCCTATACCTTGTTAATGCAAGAAATACCATATTTGGAAGCGATAACTCATAGAAGCCAAGTAGAAATTATATGTGAAACATCATCCCTGAGTAGTTAACACAGCTCTATTGTGTTTGCTCTACCTTTGAAACTGGTGGATTCAGATAGGTACTGACTGTAGGTTTCTAGGTTAAAAACTAAGTACATATGCTGTTTTCATTTGAACCCATAGAATCAAGGGGTCTTGATTTAACATAACTTTTCCCTTTTAATATGTGGAGAGTAGTTATCTTATAGTCAGCAGTATGTAGTTCATTCTAGCATCAAAAGGAATGAGTATGGATGTCTATCCCATTCTAACACACAAGTGCTTAATTTACATATAAATTTAAACTTTGCAGCATTACTAAATGCTTTTAATAAGATCATCTTTTACAAGTGAGGAAACAGGTTAAGAGATGTCAAGTTAGTTGTGTAAGGCAAGTGACAGACATGTCACCATTTGGAATCCGTATTAGTAGTTTCCTATACCATTACTGTTTAAGTTACCTATCTCTCTTCATCTTTCTCTTGCATTTTAAAGTATAAAATTTATCATGTAGTTCTGACATTTCCCAAATAACTTCATAAGATATGGAAAAGCCTGATTTTAGAACTGCAGCTTTCCCTGTTTGAAGATTGAAATTGAGCAACATCTAACACTCATGGGATCAATGTCATCTTACTTCAAATAAGCGTGTATTGAAGAAACTTGGCTAGAAGTTTTTTTCCCACTAAAAGATTATGTTTACACTTAATGTTGATGCATCAGCTAAATGCTCACTTTGAAAACCAATACTACCTTGTGTGTTTGATTGACTCAATACAACTCTCTCAGTCAGCATTATTAATAATAATAAACCAATAGCAAACAATGCACTATGCATTTTATTGCTTGTTGTCTCCAAATTTTCAGTTTTCACAATTCTCAATCATCCATCCTTAGACTTTGTGTAAAGTAGCAAGGATATAATTTGCTTAATAATTGGGCAAATTGAGACAAGTTGACCAGTGGCTAGATATATACATGCGCCTGTGCTCACCTCCCCCAGAGAATCATCAGTGACACTCAAGAAATGTTACAAAGCATAGCACACATAGTATTGAGCTATATATCTATGCCTATATCTACATATATCTTTTTATTTATATCTATATAATCCCTATACACAAACACACACAGACAGACATGCATATCAGAAGAGATAAAAGAGTGTTCTTTCTACTTGCCTACAAGGTCATATTTTTGAAATGAAAAGAAAATTAAGACAGGTATAGGCATACAGCATGTACTTTATTTATTCCAAGAAAAAGAAAACTTCAACAGTGAGAACCATAGACAGTTGAACAGAGAACTTCCTCAATGAATGTAGATTTGATTTGTATTCCTATGTGTATTCGTATTCCTATTCAGTGTAAGTGAATTTGAGTGGGGTCTTCTCTAGACCTGAATAAGAGAATAAAGAGAATAAAAAGGAAAATGCAGTGAGTGCCTCCCCTCACTCCCCACTTAATGCACAAATGTTCCAAAATTTTCTCCTTTTTTAGGATATTTCCTAGTTTAGGAACTGATTGATTGTTGATAAGTTATATCACCAAATAAAAATAGCATCACATATATAAAAGGTAAACAGAAAAAGTAACATGAGTACATTAAGTGCAAAGAACTATTAGATAAACCACAGGTTAGATTTTTTTATTTATTTTTATTGAACTCTACATTTTTCTTTCTGCTCCCCTCCCTGCCTCTCCCCTCCCCACTTCAACCCTCCCCCAAGATTCCCATACTCCCAATTTACTCAGGAGATCTTGTCTTTTTCTTCCCATATAGATTAGATCTATGTAAGTCTCTCTTAGAATCCTCATTGCTGTTTAAGTTCTTTGGGGTTGTAATTTTTAGGCTGGTTTTCTTTGCTTTATGTTTCAAAACCACTTATGAGTAAGTATATGTGAAAATTGTCTTTCTGTGTCTGGGTTGCCTCACTCAAAATAATGTTTAACAGGTTAGATTTTTTAAAGTATGTCTTAAATTCACAGAAATGGTGACTAGTTAATACTTCCTATAAAGGCCCTTAGGAAAACTTTTAGAGAAATGGCAGTTTTAGCGTTAATTCTCTCTGGGTTACAATATCTTTATGAAAAAAAGCATTTAACTTTTATATTCACTTTAGACTACCAGTTCATTCTGAATATTTAATAAATTCTTGATATTAAACCATAATTTTCTATATTTGACTTGATAGTGATATCTTAAAATCACATTTTCACTGGGAATTGTCTTAACCAGTTCCTCTCAAATACAAACTCTGCTATCAGAGATCAAATGCTTATAAATTCTTTAATCGTTACACCAGCTCTAGCTGCAAAATTTTTTTTTATCTTTATAGGATAACCTGAGCTCAATAGGTCAAAGAATTTGCTGAGTATCATAGATTCAGTAAGTGGCATATAAATCCAGATGTAAGAATTCTACAACCCTCTCTTGAACTATCCAAAAAACGTCACAATAATCTTTGTATCCTTGAGGATTTTATCACTCTAGTTAACAGCAATTGGTATGCAAATCTGTCAGAAACCACATTCCATATTAATATGGAGATGAAAAATAAAACAAAGCTTGAAAATATCTGAGTTGCAGAGACTTTGACTCCCATTCTTGCTACAAATCCTCTGCAAGTGTTTTCAGTTTTCAATCTTTCTGTTTTTGTATGGGTTCAGTGTGCCCTACAAAAAGTTCCAATGTGATTTAGAAATTGGTCCACTGGTGAAATTCTTGGAATCTAGTTGAATTTGTGAGAAGCAGAACTGACTGGCAGATCCTTAGGTCATTATCACTACTCATTCAAAGTAAAATTTAGAGTCTCCTGCCTCGTAATCTCCCTTATTCCTGTTTGAAATATGACCTCTTGCTCCTACATGGATTTAAGCCACGATCTATTACTATTTACTGCCCTTAACAAGGAGCCAAGCATGGAAGACAATCTGATCTTGGAGACGGCCAAGTGTAACCATAATAAACCTCCATTTTTACAAGTTGCTATCAGACATTTCACCATAGCAATAGTAATAACATCTGACTACTAGAGATCTAGTGTTGGTAAAATGTTGAAAGTCGTTAGTGTTGCATATTTATGGGAAAATATAGTAAAGAGTATAACATCAAATGATCAGCATGAAATTCTCATTATAGTCAATTTTGGAAATAGAAACAGTATTTTAAACAAAGATAAGTGGAAATCTATTTAAATTAGAAGGGAAAATAGCATGCATTTTAAAACACAGAGATAATCAAAGGCAGGTTCTCTTGCTATGGTCAAGCATTTCTTTCTTCTCACTCAGTGCTATAATTTTGTCTTTTTGTTTATGCCTGTACATCATAGCAAATAAGACTAGAGTGCTGAGAACAGACTGGTATTGCCATAAAAACATATAGGAAATCGAATGGAACTGGATAGATGACCTGGCTATCAATTCGAACACCTCTGAAAACTAACAAAGAAGCAAAAAATATGAAATATAAAAAGAAAGCATATTCAACAAATGCTGCTCGCAAAACTGTATAACAACATGTAGAAGAATGAAAATAGGTCCATATCTATCATCATGCACAAAACTCAAGTCCAAATGGATCAAGACCTCAACATAAAACCAACCACACTGAATCTTACTGAAGAGAAGGTGGGAAGTACACTTGAATGAATTGGCACATGAGACCACTTTCTAAATATAACCAAAGTAGCACAGACACTGAGAGGAACAAATAATAAACTGGACCTCCTGAAACTGAGATGCTTCTGTAAAGCAAAAGACACGGTTAATAAGCCCAAATGGCAGCCTACAGAATGGGAAAAGATCTTCACAAACCCCACATAAGACAGAGGGAAGATCACCAAAACACATAAAGACCTCAAGAAATTGGTCATCAAAAAAATAAATAATCCAATAAAAAATGGAGTACAGACCTAAACAGAGAACTCTCAGCAGATGAATCTAAAATGGCTGAAAGACACATAAGGAAATTTTCAACATCCTTAGCCATGAGAGAAATGCAAATCAAAACAACTCTGAGATTCCATCTTATACCTGTCAGAATGGCCAAGATCAAAAACACTGATGACAACTTATTCTGGAGAGGATGTAGGATAAAGGGAACACTCCTCCATTGCTGGTGGGAGTACAAACTGGTACAGTCACTTTGGATATCAGTATGGCAATTTGTCAGAAAATTAGGAAACAACTTACCTCAAGACACAGAAAAAACACTTTTGGAGATATACTCAAAGGATGGTCAATAATACCACAAGGTCATGTGCTTACATGCTCATAACATTATTTGTCATAACCTGGAAACAGCCTAAATGTCCCTTGATCGAAGAATGGATAAGGAAATGTGGTACATTTGCACAATGGAGTGCTACCCAGCAGAAAAAAAAAAATGACATCTTGAAATTTGTTGGCAAATGGATGGATCTAGAAAACATCAAAGTGAGTGAGATAACACAGACCAAGAAAGACAATTATTATATGTACTCACTCATAAGTGGCTTTTAGACATAAAACAAAGAAAACCCAGGCTATAATTCACAATCTCAGAGAACCTAGAGAACAATGAGGACCCTAAGAGAGACATACATGGATCTAATCTACATGAGAAGTAAAAAAGGACAAGATCTCATGAGTAAATTGGGACCATGGGGATTGTGGGAGAGGACAGAAGGGGAGGAGAGAGGAAGGCAGGAGAGTGAAGAAAAATAAATAGCTCAATAGAAATAACAAAAAAATAAATGTAAAGTTTTCATTAATTTTTTCAATTTATATTTTATTAATTACTTAATTATTCCTTTATGATCTACTGGTTGTGAACTAATAAACTTGGTAATAAATACTTTTGATATGTATTCTTATGGAATTTGAAGCACAGAAACAGTCAAAAAGATACTCTCTGTAGAATAGAGTGTCCTTGATTGTAAAGCCACTACTAGTATAGCTTACTACTGGGTAATATAACTTGAGGTTGATCGAATCAACACCCAGTTTTTTTTTTTTTTGGAAAACCATATTGATTAATGGCTGTACTAGCTTGCACTCCTACCAGAAATGGAGGAGTGTTCCCCTTGCTTCACATCCTTCCCAGCATGAGCTGCCACATTTGTTTTTTTTTTATCTTAATCATTCTGACAGGTATAAGATGGAAACTCCTAATAGTTTTGATTTGCATTTCCATGATGGCTAAAGATGTTAAAGATTTCTCAGTCATTTGAGATTTTCTGATGAGAATTTTCTGTTTATATCTGTGTCCCTGTTTTTAATTGGATTATTTGGTTTATAGATATCTACTTTGTTGATACTTGCTCAAACATTTTCATTGCAGCTTTATTCATAATGACCAGAAATTGGAAACAACCTACTCTTCCCTCAACTGAAAAATGGATGAAGAAAATGTGTTACATGTACACAAGGGAGTATTACTCAGCTACTAAAAACAATGACATCATGAAATTTGCAGGCAAAATAAATGGAATCTGAAAAAGTCATCCTGAGTGAGCTAACCCAGACCCAGAAAGAATAACATGGAATATATTCATTTATAAATAAAAATTAGCTATTACGTTAAGGACAATTATGCTACAATTCACAGACCCAAAGAGGCTTTTTAACATGGAGGGCTCAAGTGGGAAATGCATAGATCTCCCTGCCAATAGGAAATAGAATAAATTTTGTGGTTTGATTAAGGGAAAGTAGGGATGGCAACAGGAAAGCTGAGAGACGGAGAGAAAGAGAAAACTGGGAGAAATGGTTGGAATGGTGCAGATATTGGGGAGTGATGTAGAAACCTAGTGCAGTGGAAACTCTCTCGGATCTATGAGAGTGACAGTAGGAAAATGACCTAGTAATAAGGGATATGGAGCTGAACTGGTTATCTTCTACAACCAGGCAAGGCTTCTAGCAACTGGGATGCCCACCTGGCCACAAATGCTTTACCCTATAATTTGTCCTTCCTGGCACAGAAAGTAAAGGAGTAGCCAACCCATGGCTGAACGGTTGAGGATCCAGCCGTGAGAGGAAGTCCACTGCTGACACTGCCTAGGTACAGGAGGTAGGACATTCCAGAGACCCAGGATAGAAGCATTCATACCTGGTTTAAAAGGCAATGAAATGATGCCTAATAATATTCTGCTATACACATAACCAGTGCCTAGCCCAATTGTGATCAGAAGAGCGTCACCCAGTAACCATTGCGGCAGATGCAGAGATCCACAGCCAAACACTAGACAGAACCAGGAGAACCCTGCAGTAAATGGGGAGAATGGATTTTCAGAGTCCCAAGAGGTGAGGATACCAGGAGAGCATTTGGATCACAGATTCAACTAAGCAGGACTCACAGAAACTGAAGTGACATACAGATGGGTTTGAGCTGGGTTCTCTGCATATATCTTATTGTTGTGTAGCCTGGTGTTCTTGTGGAACTTCCAACGAGAGTGGGGTGGGGATCTCTCTCTGAATCTTTGCCTATGTTTGTGATTCTTTTCTTCCTACTGCATTGTCAAGTCCAGCCATGATATGAGGGCTTGTACCCAGTCTCAATCTTTCTTGTTAAGCCATAGTTGGTGAATAACCCTGGGCAACCTGCTCTTTTTTTTTTTTTTATTAAAGAAAAATAGAGAAGGAATTGATCTGGGGAAGAGGGAAGGTGGGGGAAGCTGAGAGTAGTGAAGAAAGGGTTAACTGTGATCTGGATGTAATATATGAGAGAAAAATAAAATTAGAAACCAAATAAATCTCATCAGGAAAAGACTAGACTAGTGCTTTCTCATAGGATATGCATTTACCAAATATCAAAAAGATTACTGAAGAACTGGTTTTCAGTCTTTATGATCAAGCCCTTTTAACCTTGCCACTGAATCAAATGTAATCTCTTCTAGAGAAACAGCCAGAAATCATGTTTTACAAGTTATCTGGGCATTCTTTATCCAAAGATGCTTAGTTGACACATAAAATGAACAATCACATGTGCTAATCTAAGCTATAACACATAGAAAAGATGTACATATTGTCATATTGGTCTACAAATAACTTGTATATGTACACACTTGTGTGCATGTGCTAAATGTCTCTCATCTATATAAATACTGATAATAGAAAACTATAGTCACATTTTATAACAACATACCTTTCATGAATTATTTGTAATTTAAAATTGTTTTCTGAGTGGATCTATTATCATTTTGCACATGTTCAGTGCATAAACTGAACTGCCATCTCTCAAGAAATGTTCTAACTTTTGAGTAGAAGACTTACTGAGGGATCTTAAATTATCCTGAAAGTCAGAAATTCAAGGTCTTAGATCTGTTGACTTTTCTGGATGCTCCCAAAATCCCATACTGCATTATTGTTTATATAATAAATAAGTTTTATAAATAAAGTTCCAAAGGAATTATAGATGCTAGAAAAAATTTTTTAATTTTATAAGTTATAGCAATAGAATAAGAAACATCATCAAATAAATTGTCTATCTGTTCAGAAAATATTTCTGGAGTCCTGACTGTTGCATACATTCTTAGGACACAGAAGCTGTATGAACCCCAGTATAATCCCAATACTATCCAATTCTAAAAAGAATTAAACTGTTCACCCATATCCACATATAAGAGATCAAAAAAAGATTTCTGTCTCACTTCTTTGTGAATTCTTGGCCCAAGGATGCTAGCTTCCTGTCAGTTCTAGTGATTTTCATGAATTCCATTAATTGCTTTATGTCTTTTTTTTTGTTGGAGGTTGCACAGTAAATTCTCATACATGTCTATACATGTCTTAAGTATGATATTCACCTTCTTTTTAAAGGAATGATATAAAGTCAAAGAATTAGAATTCACCTATTTTTGTGTTCTTGATTGGAGATTGATAACTAGTGAAGTAACAATATAAATGAAGCAGTGAAATTTATTTATAAGAAGAAAATTAGAATTTCTTACAAAGGTGTCACTATATGAGATAGCAAAAATGATGAGATATTTCCATACATTAAGCAGTAGTTATATAGTATTTACAGTATTTACTGTGAAACTTTTCCTTTTTGTTTGCTTTTGCTCCACTTTAGTTTGAGTTGACCTTGAACTTACAATTCTCCTGCTGTAGCATGCTTAAGATTTCAAGCGTGAGCCATCACACTCACAGTTTGAATATAACATTCATTAAGATAAGCTTTCAAATTTTTTTAGAGTTATGAATGAAAAATTTCTCATGAGAAGTATCATTTTCTCCCTGAGAGGGGGAGGGAAATGATTTCATATTCATTGCTTACTTTTTAGTATTAGTAATTACTCAGGGTTAAAAATAATTAAACTACCACCCAAATAGTAAGGTTTATTTACAATTAGATCCTGGCTGCTGTTTATGTTACCACAAAAACGGTAGGGCCAAAGATGGAACCCTAGGGTGCTGGATCATAGCCACTCTCCTCTTGTTAAATCTTACTTGGCTCTGATGTGAGTGTAAGATGTTGGGCAGATGTTATCAAATATGCTTCAATGAGAGTGGATCATAAAGCTCTTAAGTCATTTATGCTTCTAAATGTCAAGCAACTAAACTGATATTCCCATCTGCTTGAAACCTTACTGTGGAGAAAGGAAAACAAGGAATGAAAATTCTAATTTTCTTTCAACGTGACTTCAGTATGTTATCATGCCAAAACCATCTATTTTTGATGTTTAGAGTTAAGGAGGGAAGGGTGGATAACTTTAGTGATTTTTTTAAGTTTTCTTTCCTTGAAATTCTAAATAATTACGTGCATTCTCCACACCCAGGTTTGGAAGTAGCAAGATGGATTTTAAAGGCAACTGTGATAAAATGTTAGGTTATTAGATAGGGCTCTTATAGCAAGGAGGGCTGATTGTTTGGTTCCCTTCTGCCCCGCTAGCTTAGATCCAAAATAATCACACAGAAACTGTATTGTTTAAAACACTTTTGGCCCATTTGGCTCTAACTTCTTATCAGCTAGCTCTTATATTTTAATTTAACCAATTTTTATTAATCTGTATATTGCCATGTGGCAGTGGCTTTCCGGCAAAGATTCAGCATGTCTGACTCTGATGGTGACCCTATGGCATCTCTCTGACTCTGCTTCCTTTTTCCCAGCATGTCATTTAGTTTTCCCCTTGCCTACCTAAGTCTGCCTTATCTACAGGCCAAGGTGGTTCCTTTATAACCAATGAAAGCAACACATAGACAGAAGGACCTCCTACACCAGGCTCTGCCACTATCGTGAGTCACTTCCCATACATTTTTTACCAATACTAAGGGAGTCGACATTTTCCTCGCATCTATCTTCACTGTCAACATAACACACTCTGTACCTTATTAAGCATTCTCCAAGTTTATATAAAAGCAGTGTCCACAGAGAAAGTGTTCATAGGAAATGCACATTAGGCCCTTACTATAAGTCAAACATCACTCTACATCACAAAAAAATATTTTGGTTCTTTTAGTTTCTCTGCTCTATTGTGTATGTAGTGTTAGAATTTCTGTTTCCCCCACAGGAAAACTAAGATGCAGAGTGATTACAAAAGCCCAGGAAGATAATAGCTCATCAGAAACCAAGCAGCAGAAGAACCCAGGCTTCCTGGGACTTCTGAATTAGTTTCTATTTACAGTTGTAACAAAATACTATAACTAGGTAAATTAAAGAGCATTCCAGAGGCCAGAAATATCATACAGATCTTTCTAGGCTATGGTACAGAAATCAGGACTGTGTTCATTTTTAAGACTGGCATAGACAGTCTGTTTTCTGCCCTCTATAGACTGTGAAGGATTCTTGGGTTCTTTTGGACCAAGGTCAGTATCAGACTAGTACTTTTCATGTGACTATCATGTTACTATCTTTCTGAGCATTTCTTCCTTTGTCCTCATCTACTTTCAAGAGACCTCTCAATGATATTGCGTCTATGGGAATAGTCCAGATAACCTGCCTATTTTTCAAGTCCATTTATTCATATATTATGATGCACTGGCCAGTTCCAGAGATTAGGGAATAATCATTTTCCATGGGGCCATCATTTTACATACCACAGAATTTACCTTCTATAATACCATCTTGCTAAAAACTGTTTTACTGGTGTGAGACCTCCTACTAAACAATTAAAAAACTTTTACTGGGTTTCTACAAAAGACAGTAAGTTTAGTCTATTATTAAGCATTAAGAAAATAGGCTGAAGATTGGAAAGATAGCTCAGCAAGTAAAAGGCTAACTGTACAAGCATGAAAATAACAGCAGTTTCATGCAATTAAATGTTGTTATTTCCTGGATGCTACCTAATGTATATTTTTTCTTATTATAACCATTATATAATTGTGTATAGAGAAAAACCCTTGCTCAAAGTCTGGCTGTGGTCAGCCAAAGACCTGATTCTGCTTGAGAGACAATCTTAGTTTCCTATAAGATGATTTAATGTCTTCTACAGTAGAAAGTAAGTAATTAAGCTATTCTAGAGAGCTAATTGTCTTTTTTCTTGTATTATCTAAGTCAGCCTGCCAAAAGTAGTAACGGCAGATTCAGGGAAATAGCTGACCTGTGGTCATAAGTTATAAAAGTTGTGACTTTTATGCTCTGCCTGTCGTAACAAAGTCAGCTTTTGAGTCATGGGGCATGATGGCCATGAAAATTTTCAGGCAATCATGGGAAACAAACAAATAAAAAAGAGCTTAGGAAAGAAATGTAGGTAGTAATGTAGAAGGAAAATGAAAAACAAAACCAAACAAAAATTTTAGGCATCTCTTAATTAGGGGGTGACATTTGGGAGCCAAGTAGATGTCTGGTTCAAAGGAAATTCCCAATAATCCACAATGATGACCACAGTTAAGACTCCTCACCTTAGTGGATAGGTAGCCTGTAGTGGTCATCTCCTATAATCAGATTGATAAATACCCCAGTTGTCATCAGAGAGCCTTCATCCAGTTACTGATGAAAACATATGCAGAGATGCACAGCTAAACACTGAGCTGAACTCTTGTAATCTTGTTGAAGAGAGGAAGGAAGGATTATAAGAGTCAGGGGTTCAAGGTTATTATAGGATAATCTATAGAAACAACTACGCTGAACTCATAGGAGCTCACAGACTCTAGACTGATAGCTAGGGAACTTGCTTTGGGCTGACCTACACCCTCTATGTATTTGTGACTGTTGTATAGCTTGATCTACTTGTAGAACTCATAGTGGTAGAAGCATGGCCTTTCCCTAATGCTCTCACTGGCTTCCAAGAACTGATTCCTCATACTGGGTTGCATTGCCTAGACTTAATAGAAGGGGAGGAGCTTAGTATTACCTCAACTTGATATGCTATGCTTTACTAACACCCACGGGAGGCATATCCTTTTTTTGAACAGAAACAGGATGAGTGGATTATAGGAGAAGGGGAGTGGGGAAAGGAAATGGGAGAGAGAGGAAACTGCCACTGGGATATAAAATAAATGGTTAGATGTGATTAATATCAAAACTTAGATCTGGGTATAAAATCTCACAGAATTGAGGAAGTAGGATCAAGTACTTAAGGACAGACTGACGTATACAGTAAATTTTAGGCTTGCTCAAGAATATTAAAATACTGTCTAAGGTTTTTCTAAAACTATATGCCAAAGGTAAGCAGACAGAGAGAAAATATCTTTATATATCTATTTAGGTATATTTAAAACTTGAATATGTAAATATATAAAGCATGTATAACATAGGCAAATGTTTTATTCTTAAATATTTAAAAGTAACTTTTTTTTACTTTATTAAAATACTGAGTTTATTTCACATGTATATTTGTCTCCCTACCATTTCCACATCTGACTACCACTATTACTGTGTCCTATCATAACATTCCATACATACTTAAAACCAAGTAAAGGGTGGAGCGCCATCCTTGAAAACTGAACAGGCGTTGTAGACAACACATTCTCAGCAATGGAACCTGGACAGCATTTATCAAACACAGCAGGGAAAGTTCTCACTTTGCATTATAAAAAGGACAGTCAGATATATAAACTGTTACAGAAAATAAGTAAGACGGAATATTTCAAACTGTTTAAACCATTTTCTTAAAGAGACTTCCTCCACTGCCAGAAATCTTGACTAGCCTCCTGGTCAGTCATCCGGAAGCAATTCTTCACACAATTAATGAACTTGGCTTCCACTTTGGGAAGAGAGCCACCTTTTTCTATACTTGCTTGCATTTTTGCCTTAATCTCTTCTACAGAACTAGGTCCTTTTGGTGTTTTAGGGTTTTTTTCCTGTTTTTTGAAGGACTCTTGACCCTTTGATCTTGGTGTTGATGGTTTTAGGTCTTTTCCATTTTGGTTTGATTTTTGTGCACTTTTGGCTGGGGTATCTCGTACAGATTTCTTCACTGGAACTTTTTCTTCAGCTTCCTCATCATCAAAATCATCGTCGTCATCATCTTCATCATCCTCATCATCCTCATCATCTTCATCATCATCCTCATCAAGTTTTAATTTTTTCTGTGGAATCTTGTTGCCACCTCCAGGAGCAGATCGCTTTCCAGACATACTCAACAGCTTTACATCCTCCTCATCTTCATCTTCTGACTCTGCATCTTCCTCTACAGCTACTAGATACTGTCCACTAATGTGCACAGGCCCAGAACCACACTTCAATCTTAAGACCACAGGAGGTGTTATTTCAAATCCCCCAAGAGAAACTGTTGGCTGTACAGACATTTTCAAAGTTACCAGTGTTACTTTAAATGGACTGCCTTCATAGTTCATTGCTTCTGCCTCTACGATGTGTAATTCGTCTTTTGTCCCAGCACCTAAACTAACCATTTTAGTGATAACTGGTGCTCATTCTCATCATTATCCACCTTAAAGTGATCATCTTTGTCAGCTTTTAGTTCACGGCCGAAAAGGTAGTTCTGAGGCCTTAGAGGGCTCATGTCCATGTCCATGGAGTCTTCCATGAGCTGAAGGCGCGTTCTTCGGTGGCAGAGAAGTCGGATGGAGGGTTCTGCCTGCTGCTCCTCAGAACAGGCATGCAGGACGGAATCACGCCAGGGGTAACTTCATTTTTTAAAAATGTGATGTACATGAAATTTCTTTATAAGATCCCTTCACCTTCCTCTTGCATCTCTTCAGCAATAACAGTAATCATGAACAATTCACTGGAATTTTACATGCTAATTGTAAACAACTTGTGTATATATTTCCTGTATAACAAGTTGCCATCCCAACCAACTTTTAGCTGTTTTTATTTTCTGCATAAAGTCTAATTTATGCTGCCCATATATTCTTTGATGTGTGGCGCTCCACTGTAGTATGATCAGTGGCTACACTCTTCAGGTAAACTGACCCTTTCTCTTCAGCAACTGACAATTACCAATAGCACTTTGGATAAAAGTGGAACTTCGTGTGAAACTCTGATCTTCCTCCTGGTGCAATGCTGTTTATGCAACCAAAGGACTTATGCACACTGTGAGGTCATATGTGCAGCTGTCTTGCTGTGTCCAGAAGATACTTATTGTTCTCCACTACCTCTGGCTTTTACACTATTTTTGCTATCTCTTCTGCAATGATCCCTGAGACTTTGGAGGAAGGAAGGAAGGCTTTTGCGGTATATTTGTTCCTTGTTTTCATTGTTACTTAGAGTTTGGATGACATAATACTTTTTGTCAGGATTTCAGTTCTGGTTCTTTGCTTCATTATAGTCTTAAATGGTATGCACAGATTTTAACTGTTAAAAAATAGGCTGGTACTAAGGCAAAGATCATGGCCTTGAAGTTAGTTTTAGCATGTTTTACAAACTTATTAATAAAGCTATGTATTTGCCTTTTTTTGTTCAGAGTCTCAGACAAAGCCACAAGGGCTTCAGAGTGTAGTATATATCTGCCCAAGTTCTGGGATAATTTCAGAGGCAATCAAAGAAAACTTTACAGCAAAGACAAAGTGATGTGTGTGTGTGTGTGTGTGTGTGTGTGGACCTCTCGGTAATCTAAACCGAGTTTATTGTTCCTTTGCATGAAATAAATGTTTTTCTTTACCCTCTGTCTCTTCTCTCTTGTTCTCTACCTTTCTCCTCTCCTTTCTTTTATCCTTTTAGGTTCTCCTCTTTTCTCTTAAAAATTATGAAAAACAATCAAACAGCAAAAATAAAAGCTGTCTCAGACAAGTAGTGGTGATAGCTCTCGCAACCTTATAGCTTCAGGGATGGTTCACACACATCACCACTAACAGGGCTGGTTCTGTTGTGCCCAAGGGAGGTGCAGGGCCTGCCTGATCCACCCAGTGATGTGGCTGATGAGGTGCCAAACAGCCAGTCCTTCCACCTGCTCCAAGCATTGATGGGCAGGTGAAAAGGTAGTCAGGGACAGCTACCTCTTCCTCTTATGACCACAGTGCCAGCTCTGTCGTTTGGTGGTATGGATGGGGGAGAGATGTGGCCCCTTACCCTCTGCCCCTTACCCTTTTTGCCTGCAACAGAGCTGACTCTCCCGCTTACCAACTACAGCACTCAGAAAAGAAGGTTCTGCTCCTCACCTAGGCAGCATATCCCTGTTGTTTGAAGATGTGGGTGATCGAGCTCTGATACTGTGAGCAGGTGGCAGGGTCTGTCCCAATTACTCATCTGACAAGTGATGGCATTAGTGGGGAGGAGATGCCCTTGTCTCCACTCCCACCCATCAATACTTGAGAGAGGTGGAGGACCTGGCCCTGTTGTTATAAGAATAAGATGGCTATCCCTGCCCCCTCACCAGCTTCAGTGCCCTGAAGCACTGTATTGCATGTACGTGGGCAACACAGTGGAACTGGTCCTGATGGTGTAGGTTGGGGAGAGCAAGAGAACTGGCGCTGTCCCATGCTTATTGATGCAAGGCATGAATTACCTGGTGCTGTGCTGGAGAGCTCACCCCAGTGCTGGTGAGGGTTGAAATGGCAGCTGCCCAGGCCCAGAACCAGGGTCATTTCTTTGCCTGCCCAACATCCATCCCATCTATGATCTGTTGGAGCACATGAACTTGCCTGACCCACAGACCCAAAGCTACAGGATTTCCACAGCATAGGGCAACAACAGAATATTCAAGAAGAGTCCCAGTGACGTTCCAGCATCAATAGCATAATAGAAACCAGAAGCGAACCAGACAAATGACTCTTTTCAATGACCACTTGCAAGTAACGATATATGGACAAAGGGGTTTACTGTGTAACACATTGTGTCACACTGCAGCTTCAATGATGAAATTTTTATTTTTTTCCTTTTTTTCTCTTAAATTTTGTTTTATTTGGGTGTTGCAGGGGCAGAGGGTGGATGTGGTACAGGGTAATGAATGGAATCAGTATGTATTATGTAAGGACACACAGAATAAATGAACAGAAAGAAAAAAAACTGTCTCAAACAGTGTTCCTAATGAAAAACACATAACACTGTTGGTGGAAGCTGTTCGTTCATTTCCTGGCTGCCCAGACCCAAAATAATCACAAAGAAACTGTTAATTAAAATATTGCCTTTAATCCCAGCACTCAGGAGACAGAACAGGCAGATTTCTGTGAGTTCAAGACCAGCCTGGTCTACAGAGCTAGTTCCAGGACAGGATCCAAAGTTACAGAGAAATGCTATCTCAAAACAAAACAAAACAACAACAACAACAAAAAAAAAAGAAAACCAAAAATCAAAAACCAAACCAAACCAACCAATCAAACAAACAAACAAACAAAAGAAAAATACTGCTTGGAATTTAGGAATTTTTCTAGCTAGCTCTTTTTTTTTTTTTTTTTTTGATTTTTTTCGAGACAGGGTTTCTCCATAGCTTATTGTTCCTGTCCTGGAACTAGCTCTTGTAGACCAGGCTGGCCTCAAACTCACAGAGATCCGCCTGCCTCTGCCTCCTGAGTGCTGGGATTAAAGGCATGCGCCACCACCGCCTGGCTTCTGGCTAGCTCTTATATCATAAATTAACCCATTTCTATTATTTTATATTTTATCACAAGGCTCATGGATTACCTGTACCCACAATGGGCACCTTTCTCCCATGGCTACATGGTGTTTCCCTGAATCTGCCTACTTTCTCTCTCTACATCTCTGTTCAGCTTTCCCACCTGGCTTTACTTTGTTAAGCCATTGGCCAAAAGCAGCTTCCTTATTAACCAATGGCAATAAAACATAATCACAGCATACAGAGGGGAATCCCACATCACCTCTCCTTTTCGGTCTAAATGAAAAAGGGTTTTAACTTTAACCTAGCAAGATTACATACAACAAAACAGTTATTAAGCAAGAATTATAGTTATAGTATTTATATCTACTTTATATTTTATCATAACCAAGGAAAATTATACCTTTCTTTTCTTCAACTTTATCAAAGACTCCAGAAGGATATAATATTACTTAAGTTAACAGGAAATACGTTGTAAGCAACTTCTGCAACACTAGAATTGACAGAGACATCTTGCTGCCTATATGGTCACCCAAAGTCCCTCTGCCATTTTCTTCTGTGTCCTGTGGTATGTCTGGAAGACTCTTTCATGAAGCAGGAACCCAGAACCTTCTAACTTGTAGGCAAGTTCAGCAGTCATTTTTCTATGGGTCCTGCATGTCTGGTTCATACAGTGAAACATCAAGTAGTCTGGGCAGGAGCAATTCCTTGCCCAAATGGCTAGCAAACTCCATAAGGAGCCTCTTTGATGCCCATCATGCACTTGAACTAGATTGATATTGCCAGGAGAATATATATCTCATTGTCATGAAAAGTTCTAAGTTCTTAAAACATTTTAAATGCCGTATTCTGTTAGTCTTTGAAAGGTTTGAAGAATACCTGCCTAACTAAAATATATCTCTGTGCATCTAGAAAACCTATCATGACTACAAGGTTGACTATTATAGATCGCTATTTATTAACCTGTATTTCTTAATTATACAATACTTTCTTTAATGAGCTGCACAGACAGAATACCTTAATTAAGAGCAGAAATATACATATAACAAAATTGACCTTAAATTTGTATCGATAAACCAAGATCCATACAAATGCTAAATATTCATCTCTATATTATGTACCCCTTTAAATGTAAAAAAAAAGCATTTATAAACAGCATTTGTGGATACTGGCATAGTTCTATCCAAACTGTTTCCTGCTTTTTGTTGGACAAAGTATTTGAGGGTTCTCAGAGACCTTTTTTTTTAATTTAAACACTGCTTGGCCCATTAGTTTCAGCCTCTTAACTCATTTCTAATAATGTGTGTAGCACCCCCAGGTGCACTTACCGGGAAGATTCTAGCCTACATCCATCCTGGGTCAGAGCTTCATCGATCGCGTCTGCCCGGGAGAGGGGAGCATGGCCTCTGAGCTCACTTCCTCTTCCTCCCAGCATTGTGTTCTGTTTACTCCACCCACCTATGTTCTAAGCTATGAGGCCAAGCAGTTTGTTTATTACTTAACCAATGAAATCAACAGATTGATATATGACACTCCCACATCATTTCCCCTTTTTCTGTTTAAACAAAAAAAGAAGGCTTTAAATGTAACAGAGCAAAATTACATATAACAAAACAGTTATCAAGCAAGAATTACAGTTACAATATTTATATCTATTTTATCTTTTATCATAACAATGGAAAACTATAACTATCTATCTATTCTTCAACTCCATCAAAGACTCCAGAAAAATACCATATTACCTAAGCAAACAAAAAGTAAGCAACTTTCAAGACTCTAGAAATGACAGAGACATTTTGCTGCCTGGACAGTCACCCAAAGTTCCTCTGTACTGTTGGGGCATCCATCTTCGGCCTACAGGCCCATAGTTTCCAGCAGACATTTCCATGAAGCAGGAAATTTCAAAGGCAGTCACTATCTGCTTGTTCTGAAGAATGTCTTGCAGACCCTTTCATGAATCAGGAACCCCGAAAGATCATCTCACCTTTAGCCAAGTTCAGTAGTCCTCTCTCTGCGGGTTCTCTGTGGCCAGTTTATGTAATAGTCCAGGCAAGAGCAGTTTTCTTGCCCAAATAGCTATCAAACTTCATAAGAATCCTCTCCAATGCCCATCTTCTTCTTGAAGTAGATTGGTGCTGCCAGGAGCAGAGTGTCTCATTGTCATGAAAAACCCTAAGTTATTAAAACATTTAAAATGCCATATTCTATAATCTTTGAAAAATATGAAGAATGCCTAAGATATATCTATGTACATCTAGAAAATCTTAACTAACATGACTACAAGCTTGACTATTATGATTATCTATTAACAACCTGTATACATTACATTTTTACGTGAACTACACAATCACAATACCTTAATCAAGATCAGAAATACATACACATATAACAAAAATACATACACATATAACATCCCCCTTTAAATGTAAAAGAACATTTATAAACAATATTTGGGAATTTGGGCACAGTTATTTCTCTCCAAACTGCTTCCTGCTGAATGGGGGCGCTGTTATTCAGGTCTTTCATGGAATAACTGTGTGCTAGATTCATCTCAGTCAGCAGTCGAGTAAAGTAATTTTTTGAAGGTGTTCACAGCAACCCTTCAGGAGGACGTGGTCTACCATACCATATTGAAATAGAAGTAATCCACAGGGTCTCATCCTCTGTGAAAACAAAAGAAGAAACTCTTTTCCAAAGTATCATATCCTTAGACCCAATTTCTGAAGTCAAGATATTTTCAAAATATCTATCTTGGATTAGTTCAACAGCATTTATAAACAAATATCTTTTAGCAGCTGTTGCTCCTTCCTCAGCATTCAAACAATTCAAAGAGAGCATAATAGCATACAGTATCAAAATTCTCTGTTTATTTTCCATCTTTGTACTGCTTTATTTTAACTCCATTTTGTCTATTTTTACTTTTATTTTTTTCTTTTTGAAACAGGTTCTCTGTATCTTTGACCTGGAATAACTCTGTAGACCAGGCTGTCCTTGAACTCTCAGAGATTCTGTCTCTGCCTCCCAGGCATTGGGATTAAAGGCATGTGCTACCACACCTAGAAGTCACAGAGGTCAATCTCCCTCTGCCTCCCAAGTGTTGGGATTAAAGGTGTGTACTACCACACCCAACAACTCTCTTCCTTTTTTTTTGTTTTTTTACTTTAAGAACTTCAACTTTTAGCCTGCACATATATATATATATATATTTTTTTTGGTTTTTCGAGACAGGGTTTCTCTGTGGTTTTGGAGCCTGTCCTGGAACTAGCTCTTGTAGGCTGGTCTCAAACTCACAGAAATCCGCCTGCCTCTGCCCCCAAGTGCTGGGATTAAAGGCGTGCACCACCATTGCCCGGCTGCCTGCACATATTTTTAACACACTGTAAATCATTTAGAAGTTTTCTTTGTCTTTGAATCTCTCTTTACTGTATATCTCTCTTTTTCTGACCACATGAGTCTTTAATTTACTGAGCAATATGGGTAGGATTAAAGCCGTGGCTTTGCCGGCTGGATCCAGCCCATTCCTTAGCTTTCTGCCATTCCAACCTTGTGGCTGAGGTACCGGCCAGAGCCGCATTCAGTGCCACAAGTCTACAGTGTTTCAAGGTCCTTGCCAGCAAACAAACTGCTGCATTCTGCTCACAGACCACATTCAGTCAGACTACCTGCTTGAGTCTGAGTCAGAGTTTGCCCTGGCAGGACGGCCCAGAAAACCGGCATTTTAAAACTGCACAACTTTTTCCTGCTACGGCTGAAAACAAGCATGCAGTCAGCTTTTCAATACCACTTAAGTGTTTCGTGGCAGGACCTCTTAATGAGCTGCAGGGTTTTGCAGCTAAAGCTGAGTCAGGAAGCCTCTCTTAGTGAGAGTGCTTGCTTGCCTCTAGCAAGCAGAGTAAACCCAAGAAACTGTTGCTACCAAGAAAACATGCTTTACTCTTTCCCAAGCTTTCTTAGGCATTCAGTGGATTCAGTTGTCCACACGTCTGGGTGCCATTCTGTTGTAGGAGCTGCGGGCCTGCTTTTTGTCCTGCCTGGCTCCCGCACGGCTAGCTTTACACCAGAAATAACAACACACAAACTGTATTCATTTAAACACTGCTTGGCCCATTAGTTTCAACCTCTTAACTCATTTCTAATAATGTGTGTAGCACCCCTAGGTGTGCTTACCGGGAAGATTCTAGCCTATGTCCATCCTGGGTCGGAGCTTCATCGATCGCGTCTGCCCAGGAGAGGGGAGCATGGCCTCTCTCTCAGAGACCTTTTGGGAATCTTGGTCCATTAAATCACATTAGTCTGGATGGAAGTCACAGATTTTTGTCCTCTGTGGAAACAAAAGCAGAATCTCTTTTCCAGAGCAACATATCCTTAGACCCACATTTTGAAGCCAAGATACCTTTAAAGTATATGCATGTTGATTTAGTTTAGTAGCCTGTATATTGAAATGTCTCTCTGTGCTTTACAGTTAAAAAATTTAAAGAAAACACAAAAATATACCTAATCTAGACTGTCTGTGTAAATTCCATCTTTACATGGCTTACTTTTCTTTACTCCTTTAGTCTATAATTGTCTGTACTGTCTCTTTATAAAGATTTTGCTTTAAAAAATCTTTTTCTTCTTTTTATAACTGGTTCTTCTCTCTCCTAAGCCTACATACATTTACCTAACACTGTGACCCATTTAGAGGTCGTTTTCATCTGAATCTCTCTTTATTGCATATTTTTAAATTTTTTTTCTGTTCAGGAGCACTTTTAAAATGCTAAGCAGCATGGCTAGGGCTAAGGATGCTTTGCCTTTTGGCTCCACACAGTCCAACACGGCAGAGGCATGTTCAGCACCTCTGCGAGCTGTGCACACCACCCAGTTCCAGGTCTGCAGCAGGTCTATGTTGCGCCATTAAGCAGTTCGCAACACTCTGCTCACAAACCCCATTTAAGTGCTCAGCCTCCTGAAAGAGCCAGAGTTCATGCTGGCAGCATGGACCAGGAAGTCACCATTTTTTTATGCTGTGTCAGTAAGCTTTTTCTTAAAGGAGCTGTGACACCTCTGCTCACAGACTAGAAAATACAGCCTATCTGAAAAAATGCAGCTACCAAGAAACTGTGCTTAACTCTGTTGTGTGTGTGTGCGTGCTCGTGTGTGTGTGTGTGTGTGCCTAGAATTCCTTTCCAAGCTCTCTCAGGTTTTATGTGGATGCAGTTGGCACATGTTGGCATGCCATTCTGTAGATTGAGATTGCCTGTTCTTTTTCTGGCAGCCCAGATCCAAAATAATTACACAGAAACTATATTAAAATACTGCTTGGACAATCACTTAGTCATTTTGCTAGCTAGATCTTATATCTTATATTAACCCATTTCTATTATTTTATATTTTACTACAAGGCTCATGGATTACTGGTACCAGTGCATGGGTGCCTTTCTCCTCCAGGGACTACATAGCATCTCTCTGACTCTGCCTACTCTCTCTCTCTCTCTCTCTCTCTCTCTCTCTCTCTCTCTCTCTCCACATCTCTGTTTGGATTTCCTGCCTGACTTTA
>JABTXL010001273.1:2376554-2473913 GCA_025134845.1 Neodon shergylaensis
TGTATTCATTTAAACACTGCTTGGCCCATTTCTATCTAGCCTCTTCTCGGCTAACTCTCGCACCTGGACTAGCCCATTTCCTATATTCTGTGTAGCACCCAAAGGTGTGCTTACCGGGAAGTTTCTAGCCTATGTCCTTCCTGGGTCGGAGCTGTCTGAGGAGTCTTACCTCACTTCCTCTTCCTCCCAGCATTCTACTCTGTTTACTCCTCCCACCTATGTTTTAACCTATGAGGGCCAAGCAGTTCCTTTATTACTTAACCAATGAAATCAACAGATTGATATATGACACTCCCACATCACATTCTAAGAACAGTAGACAAAATCTTAGTGATAAAATAGATACGTAGATAACGTGTTTGTTGCTAACAGCTAATAATAATGGGAATTTTCGCCATTCTTAAGGAAAATGTAACCAGTGAATTAGCATTCTTAGTATTGCTGAATAGCAACTTCATAGAATGCATATATATATAGCATATTATACAATATTCTATAGAATGTGTATATATAGTCTATGTATTGTATATATAAATATCATATGTTGATTCCATAAGTATGCATGTTATATACTTCAATATGCATACATAAAATATATGGCATTTTAAATGTTTTAATAACTTAGGGTTTTTCATGACAATGAGACACTCTGCTCCTGGCAGCACCAATCTACTTCAAGAAGAAGATGGGCATCGGAGAGGATTCTTATGGAGTTTGATAGCTATTTGGGCAAGAAAACTGCTTCCTCTGATGATCCCCTGCCTCTGGAATTATAGGTGGATTAGTAAATTCACACAGTGCTGTTCCATGCACTTCTGCAGCAAGAACTTTACCCACTGAGCAATATTCCCAGGGCCGTCCTTGTGATATTTATAGTCAAGTCAACATTATGAACTGAAGTAAGTCATCACTGTCTTTTATTGTTTTACGCTGCTTGTCTTTTCTCAGCATCTGATTTTCCCAGGACTTGAAGAGCATATCCACTTGAATATGCTCTAACACTCATCTTGAAGATCTGTTTACTGTTGATGACTGAGTTTACTCAGGCTCTCCATTCTCTCTATTTGTCAGTAAATCTGTTTCTGGGTCATCTGCCCTTCAATGTGCTTACAACTGCAATTTACTGGATTTGGAAATCATAAAGTAAAATGCCTCCTTGAGTATAATTTGGCTTTGTGTACTTTGGAAAATGTATGTGCATGTTTGTATGTATGTATGTTTGTGGTTTTGGGTCAAAATTTTAAGTTCTGTGAATAATTTCAATACTATTTTGACAGAGATTACTATTTTTGTCAGCAGAACAATCAGATAAATATGAACATTTTGATGATTTCAATTGTTCAAATATGAGCTATCTTTAGATATTTGTGTCTCTCAATTTTCTGTTAGCATTTATTTCATAGTTTTCATTTTAGACATGTATTATTTCTTTTGAAAAATTTGTCCCAATATATTTTTATTAATTGAATTTATTCATTTATTTTCCATTCTGAGTGTGATTTTCTCTCACTTCTCTCCTCCCACAACCTTCATCCCACCTTTCCTTCTTCCACCCAATCTGTTCCTCCTCCATTCAGGAAGAGGCAGGTTTTCTCCAATGGATATCAATAAAAAAATGGCATATTAAGTTGAAGTAGGACTAAGATTCTTCCGTCGTATTAAGGCTTGGTAAGGCAACATAGTATGAGAAATGAGTTCCCAAGAGCCTGCCAAAGTGTTAAGAGTAGGCCCTTCTTCCACCAGTAGGAGTCCCACAGGTAGATCAAGCTATACAACTGTTAAAATTATGTAGATGTCCTAGAGAGTCTCATTTATGCACCTCATCTGTTATTCCAATGTCTGTGAGCTTCTATGAGCCCAGGTTAGTTATCTCTGGGTTTTCTTGTGATGATCTTGGACCTACTGGTTCTTACAATCCTTTCTCCTTCTCTTCAACAGTATCCACAGAGTTTGGCCCATAGCTTGTTTGTGAATCTTTGCATTTGCTTTTATCAATTACTGGTCAAAAGGTCACTGATGACAATTAGGGTAGTTACCAGTGTGGTTACAGAAAATAGTCAGTTCAGGCTACCTATCTGCTACTGCCAAAAGTCTTAGCTGTAGTCATTTTTGTACATTCATGGGAGTTTCCCCTGTACCAATATTCTACCTGATCACTAAATGCCCCCATTCAAGACATCTAATAACAATATTCAACTTCATATGGAAAAACAGAAAACCCAAGATAGCTAAAACAATCCTGTATAATAAAGAAACTTCTGGAGGTATCACTGTCCTATACAATAGAGTTATAGTAATAAAAACAGCATGGTATTGTCATACAAATGGACAGCTGGATCAATGAAATTGAACTGAAGACCCTGAAAAAAACCATGCACCTATGAACGCCTAGTTTTTCACAAAGAAGTCAAAATTATATAATAGAAAAAGGAGAGCATCTTCAAAAAATAGTGCTGGCATAACCAGATGCTGACATGTATAAGAATGTGAATATATTAATATCTATCACCCTGCACAAAACTCAAGTCCAAGTAGATGAAAGACCTCCCAATATATTTGAAGTCTCTTCCCACTATTGTAAATGTGATTGCTCAATTTGGAAGTGTTTATTTTCTATATAATTACATAATTTCAAGTCTGTTCTTATTAATGATTTCTAACAACATTTTACAATATAAGAAATTACTTGACACAACTCAATTTAATTTTAACTTTTTGAATCAGTAGTATTTCTTTGGACATTGGTTTTTACCATGTACCAAATTAACTATGAGGTTAATATGGATCCCAGGCTTGCCTCAGACTCACGTTTTTGCTGCCTTAGCATCCCAGATATGGGGATAAACCATAGTTTGAATCTTGTTTTGTGGCCTACTACATAATATAGTGTGAAGAATAGTTTCTACATTATTGAGAAGAAAGTGAGTTCTGTAGGAGGATTCAGTTTAAATTGATATTCTGTATACATGATCATCAGTTACTTGAAGTATTATGTTCAAATTTTTTCTATAATTATTGTAGAAAATGATTTTAATCATTTTTATAGTAGTTTTGCATCTTTTAATGCTTCATTTATTGGATATACATATGTATATATGTTTGTATGTGCATTCAATACATATACTTTTGTTCTTGTGTATTTAATATTAGATATATACATAGCCAATACACAATATACATATATTTATATATTATATACATATATAGAGAGAAAGAAAGGCTTGTGTACATATATATATATATATCATTTTATTCTGTGAAAGCACTCTTTTTGTTACATAAAATTCTTATATCTTTTTATACTTCTTTTTATCTGTTTATTTTTGTTTATTTTTTAAATATTTTAAAATTATAAATTATTTACATAATTTCCCTCTTTCTTTTCTTTCCTCCACCTCTTCTTGTGCATCCTCTTGCTCTCTCAAATTCTGGTTCTTGTTTTCTTTATTTCTTCCCTGACTCAGGGTTGTTCAGTAGTTGACTGTTTAGTTTCCTTGAGTTTGTATGCTTTCTGGGGGTAGAATTGTTGTTAATTTTAACTTTATTCCATGGTGATCGATAAGACACAGGTGGTTACTAAAATTTTTTTGTTTCTGTGGATGTTTGCTTTGTTACTGAGTATGTGATCAATTTTCAAGAAGGTTCAATGAGATGCTGAGAAGAAGGTAAATTCTTTTCTATTTGGGTAGAATGTTCTATAGATGCCGTTAAGTCCATTTGATTCATTACCTCTGTTAGTTCTCTTATTTCTCTTTTAGGTTTCTGTCTGGTTGACCTGTTCATTGGTGAGAGAGGAGTGTTGAAATCTCCTACTATTAGTGTGTGGGTTTTTATGTGTTCTTTGAGTTCTAGTAATGTTTCTTTTACATATGTGGATGCTTTTATATTAGGGGCATAGATATTCAGGATTGAGACTTCATCCTGATGAATTGTTTCTGTTATGAGTATAAAGTGTCCATCACCATCTCTTCTGATTGATTTTAGTTTGAAGTCAGTTTTGTTAGATATTTGTATAGCCACCCCCACTTGTTTCTTAGGTCCATTTAATTGAAAAACATTTTACTCTGAGATAGTGTCTGCCTTTGTGGTTGAGGTGTATTTCTTGTAATCAGCACAATGTTGGATCCTGTTTTCCTATCCATTCTCTTGTTATTTTTATAGGTGAATTGAGTCCATTGATATTAAGTGATATTAATGACCAGTGGTTGTTAACTTCAGTTATTTATTTATTTATTTATTTATTTATTTATTTATTTATTTATTTATTTTTGGTGGTAGAGTTTGTGTGTTTCCCTTCTTTGAGTTGTGCTGTTGGCAGGTTGTTAGATGTCTGTATTATTATAGGTGTTGTTAGCTTCCTTGGGTTGTGGTTTTTTTCTAGTACTTTCTATAAGGCTGGGTTTGTGGCTATGAATTGTTTAAATTTGTTTTTATCCTGGAATATCTTGTTTTCTCCATCAATGGTGAATGCAGGCTTTGCTGGATATAGTAGTCTTGGCTTGGCATCCATGGTCTCTTAGTTTCTGCTGCACATCTATCCAAGACCTTCTGGCTTTCATGGTTTCTATAGAGAAGTCAGGTGTAATTCTGAGAGGTTTATCTTTATAAGTTACTTGACATTTTTCCTTTGCAGCTCTTAATATTCTTTCTTTATTCTGTATGCTTTGTTTTGATTATTATATGGTGAGGGTTTTTTTTTTTTGATCCAGTCTATTTGGTGTTTTTTATGCTTCTTGTACCTTCATAGGAATATCTTTCTTTAGGTTAGGAAAGTTTTCTTCTATAATTTTGTTGCATATATTTTCTGGGCCTTTGAGCTGTAATTCTTCTCCTTCTTCTACCCCTATTTTTCTTAGGTTTGATCTTTTCATGGTGTCCCAGATTTCCTGAATGTTTTGTGTTAAGAATTTTTTGGATTTTCTGTTTTGTTTGATCAATTTGTTTATTTCCTCTCTAGTATCCTCACCATCTGAGATTCTTTCTTCTATCTCTTGTATTCTGTTGATTATACTTGTCTCTGTAGTTTATATTTGTTTACCTATATTTTCCATGTCCAGCCTTCCCTAGGTTTGTGTTTTCTTCATTTCCTCTATTTCAGTTTTCAAATCTTGAACTGTTTCCATTATCTGTTGGATTGCTTTTTCTTGGTTTTCTTGGGTATCTTTGAGGGATTTATTCATTTCTTCAAACTTTTTAATAGTCTTCTCATCCATTTCTTTAAGGGAGTTTTTCACAACCTGTTTAATGGTCTCTATCACTTTCAGAATGTTACGTTTAAAGTTGATTTCTTCTACTTCTTCTGCATTAGGGTGTTCAAATCTTCCTGATGCATGTTCACTACTGTTATTAAGCTGCTTTTCAGGTTTTTGGAGAAATTCTTACATTGGCGCCTGCCCATCTCTTCCTTCAAATGTGATCAGGATAGTCTCGGTGGCTTGGTCCAATCTTTGCTGTGGCTAACTGTGTACTTGGTGGTTTTTCTTTTTCTTAGCTCCCCTCAGCACAGGAGTTGGCTCTCAGATCCCATCCTCCCTGAAGTAAGTTGTGGTGGTGGATCTAAGGACCCTGCAGATGGAAAGGAGTGCTGGGGTCAAGATAGGATGAAATAAATAGAGAAAGCCAGTAGCCAGGGAGAAGCCCTGCTGAATGGCCAGAAAGTTTAAGGGATTGGAGGGTGCCTGTACTCTGTTCCTGGGGCATCAGGCTTGCAAGGCGGGCACACACTTTCCCCTCCAGATGGATCTCCTGGTCTGGTTCTTGTTTTCATTAACTGTTTTGATATGTTTATCTTTATTCCTAATGTGTGTGTGTGTGTACACTTGTGTGTATGTACATATTCCTAAATTTATAAACACAACCTGATCATTCCATTTCATGTTACCTATGTGTACATGATCTCAGAGCAGATCACTTAGTATTGGATCATCAACTGGGATGTTCTTTCCTTGGGAAGGCCATTCTGCTGCTCTTACCATTCCCTAGTTTCCCTTAGGTTTTGTCTAGACTTGCCCTATAGGCTTCCTCCTTCTATTTTTGCATGCCCACTTATGCCATCCTTATTCAGGTCATGTTTAGCCATGAAGTCTTGTCAGGAGAGAAGTATCATCAGAAGAGAAGTCTCCTGATGAAACTTCTTGGGTACAGTCTCTCTGACATTTCTAAGAGATATATTCTCACAGCAGGCTTCCCGTTCCTCTGGTTCTTACACTCTTCCTGACCCTTGTTTCACAGTGATCCCTGACCCATAGGTGCAGGTGTAGTAACTGGAGGGCTGGGCTGCATTTCGGCCACCCCGGCTCCCGCATAGCTTGCTTACATCCTGAAATAATTACACAGAAACTGTATTCTTTTAAACACTGCCTGGCCCATTAGTTATAACCTCTTATTGGCTAGCTCTTACATATTGATCTAACCCATTTCAAATATTCATATTGCCACTTGAGTGTGGCTTACTGGGACGAGTCTAACGGGCATCCATCTCAGAGAGGAGAGTCATGGCGACTGCTTGAATCTGCTTCTTTCTCCCAGTATTCTGTTCTGTCTACTCCACCTACCTAATTTTCTGTCCTATAAGGCCAAGCAGTTTTCTTTATTAGCTAACCAATGAAAGCAACAGATAGATACAAAACCCACCTCCATCATGCAGGAATTGTTTTGTAGATGAATCAACTGGGGTTGGGCACCATAATGTTTTTTGTTTTCTACATTCTGATGTGTTGATGTTTTCTCTAGTGGTCTTCATTTCTTGCAAGGAAAAGTTTATTTGATGAGGAGTGAAAACTGCACTAGGGTGAGTTGAATTAAAATGGCCCCATAGGCTCAAAGATTTGAAGAGTCAGTCGTTAGGGAGTGCTACTACTTAAGAGAGATTAGGAGATATGGCTTTGTGGGAATAGGTGTGGCCTTGTTGGAGGAGGTAGTGCTACTGGAGGGGTGAACTTTGGAGTTTAAAAAGCTCATGTTGGGCCTAGTAATTCTCTCTTCCTAATACCCATGGACTCTCAGCTACTATTTCTCCAGCACCCTCCCTGCCTGTATGTTGACAAGCAGGGATGACAAAGGACTAAACCTCTGAAACTGTAAACTAGCTCTAACTAAATGATTTCCTTTATTAGAGTTGCCAGAGTAATGGTGTCTCTTTATAGCAATTGAACAGTGACTAAGATATACATTTATCTATGAATATAAAGATAATACTAAGAATGTAGCTAGGAATTATTTGGTTTAGTAAACTGGTAATTTTACGTTCCCTTTAAGATCCTTGACTTTACCGGCCCTGGATATTTGGCTAGGTTTCCAGTACTGTAGAAGGGAGTGGCTGGCTGCTTCCCACCAACTGACTCCCATACACTGGCTAGCTTTACTCAAAATAATTACACAGAAAATGTATTCTTTTAAACACTGCTTGGCCCATTAGCTCTAGTTTCTTACTGGCTAATTCTCACATCTTGCTTAACCAATTCTAACAATCTGTGCAGCACCATGAGGTGGTGGCTTACCAGGAAGGATCTTAACCTGCATCCATCTTGGAGAGGAGAGCTATATCATCTGCCTGAAGCATCTGCCTGACTCTGCTTCTTTCTCCCAGAATCCTGTTTTGTCTACCCTGCCTATCTAAGCTGCTGTACTATCAAAGGCCAAGCAGTTTCTTTATTAATTAACCAATGAAAGCAACAGATAGACAGATGACCCACTTACATCATTTCCCCTTTTTCTGCTTAAAAAAAAAGAAAGGCTTTCACTTTTCTGTTGATGGGCCACTGGGTTAGCTTTACCCGAAATAATTACACAGAAGCTATATTCTTTTAAAGACTGCTTGCCCCATTAGCGATAGCCTCTTACTGACTAACTCTCACATCTTAATTAATCCATTTCTAATGAGTGTAGCATCACAAGGTGGTGTCTTACCAGGAATATTCTTAACCTACATCCATCTTGGAGAGGAGAGATATGGTGACTGCCTGACTCGGCTTCTTTCTCCCAGCATTCTCTTCAGTCTACTCTGCCTATCTATATTCTGCCCTATCAGGCCAAGCAGTTATTTTATTAGCCAATGAAAGTATGACCCTACTCCATCACAGTACCATGCATGTTTCCACTTATGTTAGGCTAACCTTAAGTCCAATTAGAGACCTGCCAGTTACCATCATGGTATTTATACCATAACTGTACCTTTAAGGTTATCATGTCATGCTGTCCATTGTTGTGGTTCTTAGACATCATAGCTGGGTAGGATTATGGGTCATTTCCTCCCTTTAGAAGCTCCACAGTGCCTCTGGTACCATGAAAGCTAGTTATCTGGTAGGAGACATTCAAGTCAGATTCATCTGCATTCTCTGGGGCCTGTGTCCAAAGTATATATTTTTCTCAGCAATAGGGACTTACTTTCCACCTTTGTGGGCCACTAAGATCCATAACAAAAGCACAACATGTTTGAAGGAAGGTAAAATGACATTTAGGAACATGTGAGAAAGTCATACAGAATCATATTATTTTCTATTTATCTAAAATTGTATACAATATATATGTCTGTATATACTTATTTATTTAAATGAATTTTTCACAACCAGTATGATGATGCTTTGCCTAAGAACCCTATAAAAAAAACCTTAACACCAGGCTTGAGAAACCCCTTTTGAGTTGTTGGGAAGGATTGTTATCTCCCTCCTCCATAATTAATGTTCCCCCATTTTTCTTACTTTTTTAAATTTAAATTTTTGTATGGCTTCTTACTATTTTTTAATATTTATTCAAAGTCTTTTTGAGAATGCCATGTGCAGCTACTGTATTTTCATTACGTTCACCTTCTCTCTTCTCTCTCCAACTCTTCCTGAGCATCCCCTTTCTCAGATTCGCAGTGTCTTCCTCTTTTATCATCATTATAGACACACATGTTTGTACAAATATATAAATATAACTTGGTGAGTCTATTTACTGTTACTTGTTTGTATATGATTTTAGGTCTGATCATTTGATATTGGATAACCAATTGACAGTCTCATTCTTGTGTAAGAATTTGAATTATATTTTTGTGTTGGAATATCTTTTGTTATTATATTTAGCCTATGCTGTTTAGAGGTAAAAATAGCTGCTTTGAATTGGTATATGGTTGGTTTTGAAGTTCCTTCAGTCCTTCTGTAGTTTCTTTTGGCTAAATGTTTTCAATTTAAAAAAAAATTACATTACTCCCTCTTCCCTCCTTTCAGCCCATCTCCACTACATCCACTCAAACTATTCCCATGTCTCCCACTCCCATGTTAATACCCTTTTTTATTTATCATATTTGTTACATAAGTGTCTATGTGTGTGCACAAATTATATATGTATGTGTATTCAAATATATATATATATATATATATATATATATATATATATTCAAATCCTTAGATGTGAGTATACAACATAATGACAGAAACCAGGAAAATAATATAAAGTGACCATAAGCATTGAGGGTTTGGAGAAAAAGAGCATAATGCAGGTGACTTGACTTGGAAAATGGGGTAATGGGGGGGTCAATGAAGAAGGAGAAATGGTCAAAGAAAATCCCAGGATTGTTTGATAAAGCCTCAAGTAATTATAAAACACATACATGTGCATGCACACATGCTAAGACATGAGTTAACAATGTTCTCACAAGAATCACAGACTAAGAAAAACCTCAGTATCAGACAAAAGAAACCACCCTTTGAAGGATTCATTAGAGTAGTCCAAGTAACTCACAGAACAATAGAGAATACTGGTGTTGTCCTTGGTTGCCTCTCAATGGTTGATTGTGGGCCCTTTTTGCTGAAGACACCACATACTTATGACATAATATTTGGATAATTCAGGACCTTCAGACTCCTAGTGAAGGAAAGCCTTTAACCAGTCCTACACAGCTGCAACACTCATGAACTAGGACAATTACTACTCTGTCTCTTAATTGTATATTTTAGTTCATTTACATTTAATACACTTAGTTATGGGTAAGGTCTTACTATTGCCATTTGTTGTCTATTTTCTAGTCTTTCAGTTCCCCCCTCCAACACACACACCTTGATTTTTACTCCTCCATGGTCTTCCTTTGAGGTTGAATTACTATCTATAGCAATGGATCTTGGTTATCAGTTTACTTATATTTTCTTGCATATTTATTACACATATTTTTGCCTCGTAGTTAGTAGAGCATTTACAAGCACTGATCATATAAAGTGAGTTCCAAATGATGGCAAATTGACTTTGATCATAAGTCAGAAAAACAGAATATTTAATTTTTATAGTGGTACATTGTTTTTAAAGTTTTCTTTAATTCTTTTACTTTCCCCCTCATATGTCTGTATATTTTCAAATATCCTGCGTGCAAGCTCTCTTCTGTGTGTGGGAAGGGTGACTGTATATCCCTGCTTTCTGAGACAAGATTTTGCTCTATAGCCCAGACTGACCTCAAACTCATGAGCATCCAAAGCACATGCAACTATACTAGGCGCTTGTCAATTTCCTATTGATACTGATGCAACTTTTTTTAGTAAAATAAACTGCAGGATTTCTGCTTGACATTTTGAATTGTTTTGATGTATAATTTTTCCTCATAAGGCACTTTAAAATTCCCCTTTCTCTGAAATCCTTTCAGTTTTATAAAAACAGCTATTTTGAACATCTTAAATTTTGCACATATCAGATGCTGCACGATTGTTTTCTGGCACTTTCTTTTGTCCTTTAATGATGTCACGGTGCCCTAAAATTTTTTGCTGCTTTCTATTTTATGACTATGCCTGCACATTGAAGAATTGGGTGCTTGTTCCAGTCATGACAATCTGAATTGTTTGTGTCTATCCTTGCAGGGTTCTACATAGACTTTGTTCTCTCTGAGTTCTAAATTACTGCCAGTTCAAGAATTCCTAAATCTAAATTTGCTGTGAATCCTTGGTCTGTGCATCATCACTAACCCAGCACTGGAGGGCAGCCCAACACAGATTCTCACCACGGTACCATTTGTGTCTTAGGATGGACTACTGAAATGGATGGACAGGGTAAGCTTCCTACAAGCCTTCTGTGCTAAGCCAGATACGGTTGACTCATGGAGGGATATTGGCCTGTGGTCAGGAAGTATGGGATTGTGCTCGGCACCTGGCTACAAAACAGTTCCTACAAGTCATCTATGTTTACAAGCGAAGCAATACCTTTTTAAAAGATAAAACTCAAATAATTTATAAATCATGGAGCCAGATCCCAGGACTTATCGGCTTCACTCTAAGTTATTAATTTAAATTATTTAAAATATAATTGTGTATATATTTGAATTTAATCTTTACATTTTAATACATTATATAATCCACATGTTTTTGTGTCTTTCAACATAGAAAATCTTGCTTCAAATCTTCTAACCTCATATGGAAGAAGAAGGAAACAATGGGAAAATCCATACTTTTCATACTTTCTTTCAGATAGCAGCTTCTAAAGTATTACCAGTATTTTTGACAATACTCATAATAACACATGTAAGTTGTCATTCATTTTATTCAGCCCTCACCATCTGTTTTATCACTCTCTCTGTCATGACTTAGGATGCCAATTCCAAGCAGTAGTGAATTTTGAAGTTCTCTTCTGTTACAACTAGAAAGATGCTAGTATGCAAAACTAGACTTGACTATAGTTTGTTTCCTCTATCACTGGATATGCTGTACCCATGCTTCTTTGGATCTTTGTCTCTTTGAATAAACTACTGGCATTATTATAACTTGAAAATATTAATTTTGTCATAAAACATATTTATTTTTCAAGTGATGGAATGCTTCTCCTCCCAGAACTCTCACCTTTGAGACTATCTGAGCTCATTCTATTTGCAGTGGCAGATGCCCAGCCCTCATCAGCATGCTATGACAGACACTTCCCTTCTTACTTGACATCACACATTTCACTTTCTGACATGTACAGTTCCAGGAGAATCTCCGTAAGTGCCCTATGAAAGTATTTTATGCCCATTGATAGAATCAATGTGAAAACACTTATGAATCTCTCTCTGTGTATGTATTGTATTAACATAACATTGGGGGTGATGTTCAGATAACAATGTTATTAATTTTGCATCATGACCTAGCTATTAATAACAATATTGTTTTTCTAAGGTGTCTATTTCTATTTTTTGTGTTGTATACATCTTATTAACTTGTAAAGAGTTTACTATGTAATAATATTTTCAAAACAAGACATTGTGAATAACTCCAAGAAAACAGTGTCTTCCAGAAACAAAAATATGATTCTCATTTGAATGAAAGGCCTGTGGCAGCATGCCGAAAACATACACAGGTTCAAGCTAGGCAAAATTCCATCACTAAAAAGGTGAAATAGACACAGAGCTCCACCCCTAACCAAGAAACTACATGCAACTGAGGCCTTCTGAGAAAAAGAAAATACGTGTTCTCTAATGAAGTTTACATATCTTTTAGCTTAATTTATTTATTTATATTTCCTCAGCAGCCACTTTGGAGCAACAATTTCCTATGAGCTATCATAAAATGTAAACAGTGCAATAACTGATGTTTGCAAGAATGGTGTTTAGTAAGTGTCATTTGCTCTAAACGTTTCTTGAATTAATGATTAAGTGAAGAAACATAATAACAACTTAAATAGTGGATATATTTTTAAAATTTTGCTTCAGCTTCTCATGTACATAAAATTAGAATTCCAGAGTCAGAGAAATTGGTTAATATTATTATGACCTACGAATAGAAATAAAAGGATAAAATTACCTTCTTAAAGAATCAAAAACAGATTAGAGGAAGATGGGATCCTGCTGAAGTGTCCTCTTGATGTGATAACATGTTGTTTGGATTGTATAGATGCTATAGTGGAACCTCTAACTAATAGCAATATAAAGTAGGTGAAACTGGAAGACATTAGCTACATAAAATAGATCAGGCTAGACATCCAAAGATCATGTGATCACACTTGTATCTGTAAAATGTTTTGTTTATAGAAATAAATACTAAAATGGCCTTACTAAAGGCTAGGAATAGAACTGTAGATGTAGAAGGAAGAAATTAGAAAATCCCCTGAAATTCATATTTTTACTCAATGATAAAATCTTGTATAGTTGAAAGTTTCTATCAGTAAATTCTAAATATTTCACAAGAGAAGTGAGATAATTAATATAGTAATTAGCTTGTTACAGCTATTCCTCCACATATATGTATTTCAAAAGGCCATATTGTAGTTCAGAAATGCTTACAACTTATAACTAGTAAAATTAGTTCAGAAAAGAGCATCAAGTTCCATGACCATTGCAATTTTCTAATATTTTTAAAAGATAGAAAAATATCTATTTCTTATTTTGCATCATTTCACAGTGAACCATTACCAAGATCACATAAGCTATGAGTCTGTAATGAACTGAAGTCAATATACTTCAAACAAAGATGATCAGTGTATAATAAAGTGACTTCTATAACCCTGTAATGAAGGGGAGGTCCATTCCTTCAGAGCTCCTTCCTGTAGGGAGCCTAGTAAGCTTAGTAACTTAGCACTTACCTCTGGTAGGTAGGGCCAAAGCCTGCAAGTGGTGAAATGAAGTCCCGCATCTCTCGACAGAATTTTTCAATCAAGAGCCAAGGAGATAGCATATTTACTGTATTATATTCATTTTTAAATTTATTTCTTAACTTTCAGCATATGTATTTGGTCCTGAAAATGTACTTGGTATCTTCATAGGTGGCAAGTACAGAATCAGTGCAAATGAAAGCCACACATGCACTAACTGCAGAATTTCTGGTGGTGGAGTCCAGGAATTGGTGCCACACTTGTGTTGTATCTGGTTACCATGTCTTTGTTCAGCAAGGCATTTATCATCTCACCAGAGCTGCTCACTATACTTGTAATTGTTCTTCATGTGTTTGCACCTTATACTTTATCTGACTTGTGCCACCGAGTTACTTACCTTCATCCATACTTGGTAAGGAGTGAGTGGGCTAACATGCAGTAGATTAATCATATTTGAAAAATGTATAAAAAGAGTAGAAAATTCCTCCTTGCTTACCTCTTCTTTTTTACCTTTTCTATTTCCTTAAATCATTCAACCATACTTCTCTCAAGATTAAATAAATCTGAAATAGTCTATTATGCCTTAGTTAATGTCATTAAGGTATGGTACAGAGCTTAGAGTTTGACAAATCTCTACAGATTTATTTCCACCTGCCTTTGATGATTGAGAATTTTTTATAATATTTCAGGCACATAGTAATTTACCATTTGTGGAAATGTCTTAATTTTTTAAAATTTCAATTAATATTTGAGAACTCTTTAACAGTTTTTCCAATAGCACTTCTCCACAATAGAAAGGAAATCAAGGATGGGAGAAGAAACGAGCAGCCTGCAGCTGTTTTCATTAAAGGCCAGTTCCTCTGTGTGGGTTCACTGGTTTCTCCTCATGCCTCTTGACTTCTCCTGAGGCATCAATGGCAGGCCCTGACTATTAGAAGCTTTCCTTATAATGAGCTCAATTTTATCTTTCTGAAACCTTCTTGCTCCATTGATCCCTAAAAACGGAAAAACTTGAAGGATGAGGTTAATCTTTCTTTGATATGCTTCACATTATTTACTTGGTTCAGCTTTTTTTTTTATCATGTCTTCTCCAGGGTGAGAGTTTACCTAATTTCTTCAAATAATTCCTCTTGTATTGTCACTTTCTCAGTCAACTTTTCTTTTCTTGACAGTCTCCTAGTTGTGTTGTACTTTATTTTTTTCCAGAAATTACTAGAAGTGAATTTGTTGGCAATGCAGTGCCTTTACCAGCTTAGAGTCTGTTGCCATAGTCCCCATAAGCAGTGAAATATTTGACTCTGATGTGATTCATAAAGTTTGGAAGAAACCTTGGTAATCTGGAGGCATTGAGATGAAGAGTGTGTCTACAGATCACCTCTGAAAAAGAGTAGCAAATGAGTCCTGAGAATATACTCTCTTTGGTCACACAGGCTGGTCTTTCCTACCATTTCTTTTATTTCTTTTTTCTTTTTTTGGAACTTCATAGAAATCATTTTAGCACTTTGATCATGTGTTCAACCATGTGTATTTTTTAAGGCTATGGTACACAGCTCAAGTGATCTCTAAGAATACAGAACATGCTAAACATGCTGTATTATAGTCACCAGAGGCTTTGATTGGAGTATCCCACCATGTGTGAATTTATATCAGCTCTTCCTGTTTCTGATATTTTATTCCTTAAAATGAGTACATTGATGTGAGTAGGGAAAGAAAAAATATATTACTGGGCTTTTGTAGTTAAATTGCATTTGAACTAAAAGAGAACACCTTCTTTTAGTTTTATGCCACTATATAGTTTATATCCTTTGTGATTGCGTTTTGAAAGTCCCCAGCTCTATCTCATGCATAAAAGAAGTCTCAGTTTTATTTATTTTCTTAAATAAAGACTACGTCCTTTCTTTCGTGAGTCTGTGTGTCCTCTGCTTAATTAGTCCTTGATTTGGATTGATAGAATGAAACATTCTGTACCATTTCAGCAAGCTCAGGAAGAGAGATTCCCCTGAGCAGCTGTTATAAAAAGCCAGCCACCAAGACATCTCAACATGATCTCTTCCAATAATGAGCTGTTTCTAACTTTATCCACATCACAGGCACTCAGCCCATTAGCTGATTTGAAGAACAGGTTGGAAAACCAAAGACCATTATGTGTGATCATAGATTTTAAAAAAAAAGCTGCATCTGGGGATTATCAAGCCAGCAGGTAGCAGCAGACAAACATAGATGTCTTTTTCCAGTTGAATATCAAGATGACCTAGCTTAGGTTAGACTAAGGAACTTGAGAATAGATGGTTTATTGCTTTCCAATATCCAGAACAACCTCTTTCCAACAGCTTAATTTAGCTTCCACTCAGAGGCATTACTCATGACGTCTTTATTAAAAAAAAAAAAAAGCCACGTGTTTCCCTTTCATTCTTTTCTCCAGTCAAGACTCGCCATGCTGCTTCACAGTTGAGGTTAGGGAAGGAGCTGGTGCAGTAACTTTCTTCATGATCCAGGGATTTCCCTTTTGTCTTTCCCCTGAGATATTTAAAATGACCTCTAGAGTATGGGCAAGTATAACCTCAATACTCACTTCTTGTTGCACAAAAGCCTTAAAGTAGGTGGTGGGTTTTTCTGTTTTTGCTAGATGTATTCTTTTTTCTTAACTGCAGTAAACAGTATGCATGGAATCACAAATTCTTCAGTAATCCCAAGTCAAAGTGAACACCTGATGATAGTTCCATGGAACCTGAGCACTGGCGCTCTACCTTCGTGTTTCCTGTGCCTTATTTAGTCCTAACCATCTTCACATCACAACCAAGCATGTTTTATCCATTGTGAACATTATGAGGTGACCTCACAATGCTATCAAATATTTCAAAAAGGTCTGTCATATCTATCCTTTAAAAAAACTCTCTGCTGTAAGTTATTACTAGACCTATTCTATAATAAGAAAACTGAGGCAGAGAAATTTGGTCTTACAGGAAGACTTTATGCATAAGCATCTCAGATTAAATATTTTAATTTTTGTGGAAAATGAGTAAATAAACACTGCAATTTTTTATGTGGTCTATATAAACAACCATATAAAGAAGGTATTATCTCCATTTTAAAGATAAGTAAATTAAATTTTAAGATTAGTTTTCTTAAAGTGATCCAACTAACACAGGGTGGAACCCAGTTTCCAGTAGAGGAAGGGAGCTTTGGCACTTGATCTTTCTCGGAGAATACCTGTTTCTCAGTGGAGGCAATTAGGCACTCCTTGGTTTCATCCCTTGCTTAATACTTTTGAAGTTAAAAGCACTTTTAGACCAGCTGTGTGCTACATTCTCATGTTCCTGAAGCAGAGAAGTGGGAAACGGATGAAATCTGTTGCAGAGGAGTATGGAGAGGATGAAATGACTTCTGAGCCTACAGTTGTTCTGAGCAGAGTTCACTGTACAGAGACACAGAGTGATGCTCACTGTTGTTTTGACATTGCCGTGGTTCGGGTTGTACTGTACAGCAACACAGGCTATGATGAAAGTCATATTTTCAAAAGCCCTTCCATGTGCAGGCAGAACTCAATTGGGTATGTATACTTCTGTAGCAACAAACTCATCACCTTCCAGGGAGCAATGCTGAAAATGTGAGCCACCTTATCAACCATCCCTTCCTAATATTCCTTGGCTGCTCAAGGCATCGGACTTCTCAAGGTGGCCTTGTTATTGCTAGCCTTCTTTTGCACAGATCCTTCCTGACTGTCCAGCTGTCACCGTGAAGCTGACAAGCCCTGACAGGCTGAGAGATTTCCCCAGGGAATCTCCAGGCAGCCGGTCTCTGCCATTACCAATCCCAGTGTGAGTGCTGTGCACTGGCTCTTTACAAGTGAGACACACCATTCTCTCACAGCCAGGCATTCCCTGGTGTCTGCAAACTGACAGGACAGCACAGCAGGCCTCTCTTGTGCCACAGACCAATCAAGCCAAAGATCCTAGCTGCCAAATTAGGATTCTTCAGACCTTCAGCAAGAGAATTCATTTCTCTCTGCTGTCTCTAGATCTCTAAGTTGCCTGTTATATTCCACTGTATTATATTTTTATTCAGATGTCATAAGGATTCTTGGGGAAAAGCCCAGGCAAATCGAGGACATGGGTGAATCTTTGTGGTGAAGTGAATCAAAAAGGATCCTCATTTATCCAGGCAAGGTGCAGATTTTGCTGTTAAAAATTAATGAAACAGCCTGCCTAAACTGAGTAATATAAAATGTCAGATTATTTATATTTAAACCAAGAGTCATTTTTCTTATTTGGGGTAGTTGACAAAACTTTTGGTGATAACATTTTAATCTACTCCATGTAATTCTTCTTTTCAGCATTACTTCACACGAATATTTTGTAGAATGCAGCTCTCTCCCACACTTACACTGGGGGCTCTGCTTGAAGAACTGGAACTACAGATTGTATGTTTTGACCCTCCACACCAAGTTTTTTCATATATAAGAGAGAAAACTGGTATTGTCCTCACAGGTGGCTTTGAGAACACAAAGTGGCCTTGATTTCCAAAGATAATGGCATATGCTCACATACCTGGCCCCAATATCCTCTCAGTAGAGCTTTTCCAAATTCCATTAATAACATCCCTATGCTCCCCTATTCTGAGATTTTGAGGTTCTCCATTTATGTGTTTCTCTGCACCTGTCACTTTTGGAAAGAATTTGGTTGTTGTACTTATGATCACATCAGTTTTCTGGATCCCTTTCTGTTTCTTTCTGTGTGCCTCTCTCTCCCTGTCTTATTCTGTGTCCGCCTTTCTCTTTCCTCCCCCCCCCACCTTCTTCACCCCCTACCATGCTCACAGAAGTATCTAGTACAGATCAGCCATAAATTACAATCATAAATGGCTAAAAGACGGTGTGTGTTTCTTATAGCTGCTGCAAAAAAACTGCCATTAGTTTGGAGGCTGGTAATAAACAGTATTCACCCCCTTAAGAGTTCTCCAAACCTCAATACCATAGTAAATAGCAATAAGCAAATGTCAAGGTGAGACAAGGCTGTGCTTTCTGAGCTTCCCGATCTCATGATTGGCATTATTCCACTCAGCTTGTATGGCAATATTACCCTCTCTTGTACTGACTGTGCCAACCTCCCCTTCTCTCTTTTTCATAAAGATGCATGTAATTGCATGTAGGACCACACATGTTCCAGGTTAATCAGTGCATCTCAATGTCCTTAATGAAATAGTTTCTAAAATGCCCTTTTGTGTCATAAAGTAGGATTGACAGTTTGCTTAGATTGGTGTGTGAATATGTTTTTGAGAAGGGGGATATTCTGCATACCAAATTCTTTGCTTTAGATAAATTCTCAACAATTCTTCCCTCTACCTTTTCTTTGCTGCTCCATTGTCAGTCAGTGCTTACTGTTGTTCTCCTACTCATATCACCTATATTTCTCTTTACCTATTTCTTCCTTTCTGCTTTCTTTGTTCTTATATGAACTATTAGAATCTAAATAATCAACTCAATGACAGATATGCTCTATATTTTCCAACTGGCTACACAAAATGAAATAGTAGGCAACATGTCAATCAGAGCCAACATGAATATTTGAGAACAATGTGCAACCTTAATATCATTTTATTTTAAGGCTATAATTACCATTAGTTTTCAGACCTTAACAGGACTCCTCTTAATAAAACTCAGTGAATCCATAAGTAATTATCAAGTACAATCTGTGTTTTGGTGAAGAGGGCCAAAATAATTATAACAGTAATCAAAGATGCCAATTGCTAGGCAATTAGTCAGCCATCACCTAATAATTAACCTGTTTTACCTGCATGATCAATTAGGTAACATTTCAATTAGAAATCAGTGTATATTACTTAATGTCCTTGGAAAGTAAGTAGATGGAGGTGGGGTGGAGAAACACACACACAAATCTACCTACACCAAAAATTCTTCACTAGCATTTAATTCATTAATCACATTGGATTTCATTCTTAGAACTGTAGGGTAATTTCGATGATTTCAAATCTCAGATTATTTCAAATAATTTAGCACAGCTTTAACCACAAGTAAACACACATAAAAGTGGAATAAACTTAGTTTTTTTTTATTTTTAAAAGTGGAAATGTAGTCTCTCTTAAGCCAATCATTATGATGTGAGTATTGAAGTATTTTCCAATTATTGGTGAGAAAAAAAAGAAGGTTCAAAGTCCCAATGTGAATGGTGATTAAATTTCTGTGTTCTAGTTTAAGAGTTCTAGGAAGGTGGCAACTTTTGATGGCATATGATTTCTACAAAAGTTACAAAAAATTGTTAATATTATTCAACAAGAGCAATCTAGATCAAATTTGTCTGTCTAAACACAAGTCTTAGGATTAAAAATTCTGACTGGGAATTAAGTGGGCACTTCTTTCTCCTGTTCATCTTGTTTGTGGGAATAAGCGATGAGAAAAGTAAGATTGAAGACAATTGTCATTGATGACATTCCAGGGATGATGAATGTGGTCTCTTGGTCCAGTGCACTCATTTCATTATGGCATTAAGGTCTGAATGCCAACATCAGGCAGTGAGAATGGACAGTATAAAACTAAAACTGCTTCCATCAGTTCCTGGATGAAAGTTCTATGGTGACATTTAAGATATTCAGCAGTGCCGGGCGATGGTGGCGCACGCCTTTAATCCCAGCACTCGGGAGGCAGAGGCAGGCGGATCTCTGTGAGTTCGAGACCAGCAACCGATGGAAACAAAGACAGAGACCTGCAGCAGAACATTGGGCTGAGCTCCCAAAGTCCATTTGAAGAGTGGGAGGAGTGAGAATATAAGCAAAGAGGTCAAGACCATGATGGGGATGCGCACTAAAACAGTTTACCTGAGGTAATGGGGGCTCACCAACTCCAGCCAGACAGGGAAGGAACCAGCATAGGACCAAACTAGACCTTCTGAATGTGGATGACAGTTATATGGCTGGGGCAGACTGAGGGGCCAATGGCGGTTTCATCAGAATTTGTCCCCATTGCTTGTACTGTCTTTTTGGGAACCCATTCTCTTTGGATAGATACCTTGCTCAGTCTGGATATAATAGGGAGGGCCTTGGACCTTCCCAAAAGCTGCCTTACCCTCTCTGAGGAGTGAATGGGGGTGGGGACAGGTGTAAGTGGAAGGAATGGGAGGAGGAAAGGAAGTGGGAACTGGGATTGATATGTAAAATGAGAAAAGATAGTTTGTTTTCTTTTTAAAAAAAAATAAAGTACAATAAATTTAAAAAAAAAACTAAAACTGAAGGTGATTTTGTTGAATGCAGAAGAAATTCAGAAAATCTGTGTTCACCTGTATTTTTAATTGATTTTTATTGAGCTCTACATTTTTCTCTGCTCCCCTCCCTTCCTTCCCCCTCTCCTTCAAGGTCCCCATGCTTCCAATTTACTCAAGAGATCTTGTCTTTTTCTACTTCCCATGTAGATTAAATCTATGTATGTCTCTCTTAGGGTCCTCACTGTTGTCTAGGTTCTCTGGGATTGTGATTGTTACTGGTTTTCTTTGCTTTATGTTTAAAAACCGCTTATGAGTGAACACCTGTGATAATTGTCTTTTTGGGTCTGGCTTCACCTGTTTAGAAGACTAGGAAGGTTAGCACAATCCTCTCACCTTGCTTCTAAATACTGCTTTTGATTATAACAAAAGAAAATTTATTGCTAAGATTACAGAGCATTGTGAGGGAACATACAGACTTAGATTGTTATCCAGCAACTGAGGCAAATTTTGCTCTTAATCAGAGCAGCAACAACTCTTTAATTTCTTTGTCTAACTCTGCTACTTTTTCAAGGATAATATCAGCTGGTATTGTTAACAAAACAATGAAACATGAACACCCAAGGGAATAGACAAAGTCCTAAGTAAATGTGCTTTATTGACATGAACAAGGCCCATGTGAAGAAGGCCATTGCCTGTATCAGGCTCAGAAAAAGTGTCAAGCCTTCCCCTGATCTAAGAATGAATGATGATGACCGTGTGTTTATGGCCTGAGATTACTACACGACTGTGTGTAAAGTCTATGCACAGTTTTACTAAGTTTTCTGATTGCTTTCCTCTTCCATGTAAGTTTTTTTTTTCCAAACTAATTCCCTAGAAGAAACAAGCTGAAATCAGTAATCTAGAGCTTCCCTGGAGTTCTTTTTTATTTATTTATTTATTTATTTATTTATTTATTTATTTATTTATTTATTAAAGACTTCTGTCTCTTCCCCACCGCCGCCTCCCCTTTCCCTCCCCCTCCCCCAATCAAGTTCCCCTCCCTCATCAGCCCAAAGAGCAATCCCTGGAGTTCTTAAACATCCCTCCAAAACTATTGAGCCTCTCCTCCTTGTACCATAGATAATAAACACAGTGCAGATCCAAGTCACTTAGTGGGTGCTGTCTATCACAATGAGCACATCAGACTTGGTATTAAATGTTCTACGTATATTGTTTTCTTATTTTCAAATCACCACACTCAGGTTTTCAGGACCAGACAAGGCAGAGTGTGACAAACATCAGAAACCGAATTTATAAAAGAATAATTAACAGTACAAGTACTCATGACCCTGAATATATCAAGATTATGTTGTTCTTATTTTATAACCTTTCTAAGCTTATTGCTCAAGTATGGTTCACTGAGCTCAAATTTCTGCTCTGATCTTAATGGTGCAGTGGTTTGAATAAATGTTTCAACCTTGTAGTATTCCATTTTATAAAAGATTGGCACCTTTCTCACCACTTGCTGTAAGGAGTAAATATGTGGAAAGTTATGATAGCAACATTCTCAAATGTGTTCAATCCCTGTAACCACGGTTACCATAATATCTTCATTATTCAAAGAAGGAGCATACATTCCTATTCCTACCTCCATGCATGGTGGCATATCTGAAATTCTGATCTAAATGTGTGTCATGGAGTAAAACTTTACTCACAACAGGGACTCTGTTTATTGAAAAGATGGACTAATCTGCCCCTTCCCTTTATGCTTCTTCCTCCTGGCTCTGTGCCATCTGTCATGGAAACCAGTTTGCAGAGAGGACATGAAGTGGATGCACAGTCATGTTAATTTTCTCCTTATTTTCCTCTTCCATAAAAGAACGTTTTCCCATGCACTCCCTAGAACACACAAACGTAGAGCAGTAATCTAGAGCTGCTTTGAACTTCCTGAGGCCAGATCACCATACAGCCTAGCAGCTATATCAATATTTAACTTGTCACTGATGAGAGAGGAAAGTTAAACATTTCCACTTCTCTCCGCATTAGCAAAAACTCAACGTTGACACCAATGCCCTGCTTGTTCTTCCCTAAAAAGAGTTCTCTATGGACAGGCAAAGCGTCGTATCTTGGAAAAATGATAGACAGAACCAAATGATCTTTCTGTTTGCTCTAATTGAGAAAACGCAATGCCTTTTGGGCCTTCTGGGCCAATCCTCATGGGGGAACATCAAACAGACAATAGTAAGTTTGTGTGTTGGTTAGTTGAATTTAACTTGACACAAACTAGTATCACTTTAGAAGAAGATCTTTACTTGAGGAATTAATTCCACCACATTAGTCCCTAGGGCATTTTCTTGAGTCATGTGGGAAGATCCAGCCCACTGTGGGCCTTGTTATCCCTGGAAATGTGATTCCATGCTAAATGAAAAAGCAGGCTAAGCCAGTCATGGGTGAAAACCATGAAGCAGGATTCCTTTCCAGTCTCAGGTTCAGGTACTGCTCTGGGTTCCTACTATGAGCTGTCTCTCTGTCTTCTTTCACGATGGACCGTGATGCATAAGTGTCCTTCTCCTTCAGAGTGGGTGGGGGTGGGGTGGGGAGAAGGTGGGGAATGGGAGAAGGGAAAGGAGTTGGAACTGGAATTAGGATGTAAAATGAAAAACAATGTTTAAGAAAAGGGATAAAAGAGAAAAATAAACTAAAACAATTTGTCTGCGAGATTTAAGGTGGGGAGGGCCAAATAGTTGACCTGGTCTTGGATAAACCACAGTTCAAAAGAGAAAGCATATGTACATGTTTAGGATCACAAACAATACTCAGACTCTGATTCCTTCTTTAATTCAATTTTACCATTGGAGAGCTCACTGTATTATTTTATTTTGTTTTATTTTGCTTTGCTTTCTTTTTGGTCCTGCAAACACGACGATGTTTTGGTGTTCTATTTACTATTTATTTATTTATTCATTTATTCATTTATTTATTTATTTTATATCATGGCCACAATTTCCCCTTTCTCCTCTCCTCCCACTCCTTCTCCCTCCTGTCCCCCCTCTGTTCCACCTCCAAATACACTCCTCCTCCTTTTTCTGTTAATGAAAAAGCAGGTCTCATGAGTATCAACAAAACATGCTATATCAAGTTGCAATAAGACAGCACCTCCTCTTGTATTAAGGCTGGGCAAGGTGACCCAGTATGAGGAGAAGGGTCACAAAAGCCTATAAAAGAGTCAGAGACAGCCCTTGTTCCTACTATTAGGATTCCCACAAGAGGACCAAGCCATACAACTGGAACATACATGCAGAGTGTATAGGTCAGTCCTTTACAAGCTTCCTGGTTGTCAGTCCAGTCTCCAGGAGCCTTTATGAACCCAGGTTATTTAATTCTTTGTGTTTTCTTGTAGTGTTCAAGACTTGAAGGCTCTCACCGTGTTTTTAAATGACATGGAGAAGAAGGGTGCAGAGAAAGAATCTGGAAAGAAAATCCCAGTGAATGTTACAGATGCTGTTGCAGTGTATGGATGCCTTAGACCTCTGCACTGGGCCATTTTCAGTGCACTTGTAGGTGAACTCTGAACACATATGGGAAGAGCATAGCTATAGTGAGGAATATTCAGAAAGAATACGCAGAACAATAAGAGACTTATGCATACTTTGCAAGTCAGGAAAAGACATTTCAAAGGACCTCATTTACATTAAGTTTTAAGGAAAGAGAAGAAAAAGAAAATCCTGGTCTCCTAATTGATAAACTGAAAGAAAAATTATGTACAGAACTATAGCTAATTCAGTGTGTGTGTGTATGTATGTATGTATGTATGTATAAATTAATGAATAAGTGCGAAGTGGGTTTTCATACACCTCAGTTTTGAAAGTAAACAAATGAATTCTAGTTTATATTCTGGCAAATCAAATAGTAAATTCCAACTACTCATTGAAAGCTAAAAACAAAGGTGGGCCTATTATAAATATTGTAAATCTCTGGCATAGAAGGTAGAAACACTGACTCAACAGTAAGAGAATCTATTGAAACCTTTTAACATAGTATCGGACTTACTATTACTCAGTTCTCATAGAAACTCTTAGTTAAATCTCTCCACAAAAGAAGGAAGTGAAGGTCACATATTAAGTAGTTTTCTGAAATCACCAAGCATCGCCCTCCTTTCCTAGAAGAATAGCACTGGGTGACACAGAATTACAGTTGTGCCTGGGTTAATCAGAGATGGGGCTACCCACAGAACAGTCTTGCTGCATGATTCTCATTGACAGCAATTAGTCAGCTAGAGATAAAGATGGATCTGTTTTCTTGACTTGAAACATTAACTATCCAAACAAGTAAGCCACAGCAGCATGATGTAACAGTATGCCTTGATCTAATCTATCTTGTTCTATCCCAATAATTTGTTGTTAATAATAGCCAGAAGAGCAGAGTCTGTGAATATCATGAATTGCCTGAAATAAAGAATATTCAAGGTTATCTCTGCATAATAATTTCCTCCTCTGTTTACATTCAGATCCAATTTCTTGAGTGATTCCATAAAGGGTATTCTTTGAGTCAAATTGGGAAATCTCAAAAGGATAAAATGTATGCAAATGTCACTCTTCAAGTGTGTCTGATAGGGAAGGAAATTGAGTACTGCTGCTTGAGACTGAGCTCAGAATAAATCCAGTCTCTTAGTATCTCTGATACCTCCTAAGAAGTGCATTACTTGCTCTTTACTGGGCTCACATTAACCCTCCTTACAGCCATGGCCTCTAGTTTCTTCCTCTGATCTGGCTGCTGCCACAGTCATCAAAACTAGAGGGCTGTCAAGGCTCAGCACTCCTGGAGGACTCTTCAACCTGGCAACAGGAGTTCCTCGAGAGCCTGACTAAAATAAAAAGGCCTCTGGAAAAACAGCAGGGGAGAAGGAGAGGAAAACAGTACTACACAATGCGCACTAGCTCAACTACTTGACATTCAGTTCACAGGTTTCCAGAGTGACACTGAAGTGACATGGAGGAGCTTGCTTTGACATGTATGTAGCCCTGAGGTGTCTTGGTTGGTATGGATGGCTTGTTGCACAGAAGTCTAATTGAAGCTGGTGGCTTCATAAATGAAAGCCAAGTGCTCTAAGATAAAGGGAAAAGTAGTAGCCCCTGAACTCTACTGTCTCAATTTCCCCAACACTGGCCAAAGAATTGTCATTTTGAGGGACTCTTCTTGCCAGTGGGTTTTCGGTTTTAAGTTAACTCCTGGCATCTACTATCCAAAGTAACTAGGAAGATGCAAATTGTGTTAAATAAGACAAAAAGAACTATAGCTTGACTATAAAGCTGCTTTAAGGAACTAGCACAGTAACCCAGTATAAAAAGTCATTCTACCTTCCTGAGCCAGACCCTTCCTGCAGAGGGAGTGCCCAGGAATCAGAGGACTACAGGAAAATTTCTGACATGCAAATTCTATCCAATATTTTGAAATATTTTTCCAGAATTGTATTAGGTGCTTTGCATATCAGTTTGTATTCCAAATGTAGAGATGCAGAAATAAATAAAGCTTAGATTCCCAAAGGATACTCAAGGATAATAAGTGGGCAGATAGAGCTTAAACAAGGCAGTGTTATATATATTAAGATGTGCCTGCTCTGAACTGAGGAGTACAGAGATATTTCACTTAATTTTAATAAATAAAGCTTGCCTGAAGATCAAATAACAAGACAAACCCATCTGTCAGCCTTACAGACCAGGCAGTGGTGACATACACTTTTAATCACAGTAGTCACACTAGTTTGCCATAGAAACTGGGCAGTAGTGGTGCACTCCCCACAAATCAAAAGAATGGATGATATTATTAACCTGAATTTCATGGATAAGGATCAAAGGCTTAGTGCCTGGCCAAGGGTTATAAGGTCACAAGTTTTTACAGTGACAGTGCTTGTCATGTGGAACAGGCTGGCAATTTTTGCCTTGCCTCATTTTTTCAGTGTAGGACAGTAGTGTCTTCAATTGTACAGTTGTACTGACTGTAACACTAAAATATGTGAACCTTTCTATCACGGATGGTAATCAATGAGATTGGAACAAAAGTCCAGAGAAAATACAAAAGGGGCACTTTGTTCGCAACTTTAACAAAATATTCAAATTCACTTCACATTTAATTTTTAGTCCAGATCTTTGAGAGAAAGGGGATTGAATGACTGTGGCTAGGAAGAGTTGAATAGGATTGGTCAGACTGGCCTCAGGAGAACTTAAGAGTCCCCCCCCCCACTTACTTCACCCTATCCTCCTTCCCTCTCTGCCCTGCCTACTCACTAGGCCTTTACTATCTCTTCATGCTGTGAGCTGATGTGTCACAGCTGATGTGATTAGGCTTCTCTTCTGAACTTCATTGAGTCTCCAGGAGTAAAATTTCTCCTTTCCTTGACCATAAATCCTTTTAACTTTGAGCTAAGATCTCAAATACACAAAAGTAAAATGTATATATCTCCAGATCTATATCAAATCTGCATAAATCCTTAGCCCCAAATAATAGATGGCTTTTTAAGGGTTTTGATTGTTACCACATAAAAATCTAACTGATAACCTATTCAGTTTAAAGAAGTACAAAGCAGGTCACTTCTTAGTTTTTCTCTCATGGATTAAATTAGTGAAATAAAACATGAAAATGAAGTCTTCAAATATGTTACTGATATTTATTTTTGAGATGTGTGTCTTCTTCAGGAATAAGCATAAAGAAAATAAGTTTAATTGAGGGTTATCTCTCCCTAGGAGAAGTCACATAGAAAGAAATCATAGAGTAGTACCCATGTACATTAATTTTATTTAAATAGTTAGAATCCAAAATATTAGGAGAAAGTAAATCAAAATTTATTTAAGGTTCTGTTTCTTTACTCCTAACTGCAACAATCATAATTGCTACTTTATAGTCAAGTTATGTCTCATTCATCTCAAATATATTTATTACACATTATTTGCATTGATATGCTACTCACTGTAATATATAGAGGCACAATAGTGGAAATTAGAAAGGAAAACATACATGGACCATTTATATAGTGACTTTAGCAGTGTTTCTAATGCTAAATATTCACAATAATGGATCAACTTCATTCTTTGAAAGTTTCCATAAAATTAAAGTGCATGGAAGATAAAATATGTTTGACCTCATTTTAACCTGTTGTTCTTATGGACTAAGACACAGCATGCGTTGTAAGTTATAGCAATTTAAGACTCATCATCTTCGACAGTATCCTGTTCTCAGTAGCTTGGGTTACTCTGTTTTAGTCTTTTCATTCTCTGTCTCCATTTCTGATCTAACTGTCTCCTACACACACTGGGGAGGGGGGAGGGTATGGTCGGTTTATTTAGTGAGCCCTAACAACTTTGAAAGTGTTCTGACCATACGATGATAAACTAATCATCAACTGTGTGGTACATGTAAGTTTTAGTGATCTAAGCCTGAGTCTGTTATCCCTGATAACTCAGAAAGAGGTCTCATACACATCAAGGTGATGTTCTCACGAAAGAAAGCATTTATGTAAAACTACCCAGCTGCTTTCTCATTCCGAGCTTAGGAATGTGTAAGGAAACGGACAGTGTAGAGCAGCATATTGTGCACAAAATGTGAAAGATTTTTGTTATTTCTGTGGAGTGGAACCTAGAGGGTCACAGCAGATGCTTCTCGCAATCTCATGGGACATAGCCTCTCAGTTCAATAATTTACTATGTTATAATAACTGGGGCATATTAAAGAGGGGCACAATATTTATATGTACACCACTGGGTCTGGCAAAGTTTCAGTTGCAAAGTAGCAGGTCAATAACTAGATAAATAAGTCCTATTCACCTCCAACTTCTGCAGTTATTTTTGCTTTATTTTAAGGCAAGTCAGAGTCCCAAAGATCATATACCTTATTGTCTATGATAACTTGCTTCTGCATGGAGACACTGACGTTGAAATTGTTTCAAAGGAACAAATTTGAGTTTAATCTGCTACTTTAAGATTAAAAACTGCACACACACACACACACACACACACACACACACACACAGAGAGAGAGAGAGAGAGAGAGAGAGAGAGAGAGAGAGAGAACAACTATATTTCAGTAGTAGCCGAACTTATGAGTTTAGAATCAGTAAGACAGAATTGTTTCATTGCTTTGAAAAGGGCCTTTGTCTAATGACATGATAAAATCATATGTCTGAGATAAATGATATATTTCACCATATATAAGCTATCATTTCAGAAATGGGAAGTTTTTCATCTTGTTTCATCCTTGTGTTGCCTTGGGTTGGCTTAACTGAACACCATCTTACTATGTTAATGTCACTAGCAGCAGAAGATAAAGGGATGAACACATGATAACCATATACAGGGTTTAACAGTGAGAGGCAACGCCACCCACATCTCAGTTTGAAAGCATAGCAAGTATCGATATTACCCTTAACAGATGAGAGGATTCAAGCTCGAGCTTCATGAAAGTTGAGCTAGCACATCTAGCTGCCACCTAATAGTAGCATATCTAGGATTTGTAATCATTCACCATTATTTGACCTTCAACTTCATGCTGCTTCTACTGTGGTATTTTTCTAGGATGTAAACATCAGTATGCTAATAATGTAAACCTCTGGAACCTGCTAATAGAGTTTCAGTTCTTTCCTGCTCTTCCTTCTCCTCTGTGTTCTCTCCCCTTACTCCTCTCCATCTCTTTTCCATGCATTTGAAGTTAGCTCTATGTAGAGAAACAGTATTTATTATATGCAGCAGTTGGTCCAGTTAGATGGTGACCCTTTATATCTCAGTAGCTTTAAACTACAAAGGATCATCTCAAACTTGGTCTCTAGAGCATGTGAGGACTGTAGCTCCTGAGTAGTTCCTTTCTAGAATGGAATCATGGAGAGCAGTAGCCGTAAAGATAGACTAGAAACACACTTACTCTTACAAGAACTCCTGTTCTCTGTCTCTGGTTGGCTCATCAGAGTTAACAACACAGTCACACATAACATTAATGATGAGTAGAACAACAACAATAAGCTACATGGAAAAAAGATTGTAAAAGAAATGCAAAGATGTAAGAGGAGAAATACAGCTAGTATCACTGGGAAGAACATGTATCTGAGAATATTTTTGTAAAATAAGCACATGGAAAGAATCATTTTTTTTAAAAAAAAATCTATATAGGATTTAGTCTTTGGAACCTTTTTTTGGTAAAAGGCTAGTGTGCATTGAATCTTTTTTATTTCTGTGGGACATTCTTCTGTGTCTAATGAGTAGAGTGAGAAAACTATAGATGGTAGAGAAACATAATGGTATGATATCAATTAGACTCAAGGGCTCTTTACCCATATGAAGCTTGTAAGTAGCCCAGGACTGTTGTCCCACCTACCCTGGAGCCTGTGGTAAGAAAAATGTTTGAGAGAACATGTTCAAGAATAACTTAAATTTTTAGTAATTACATACAAACGTCTTGCTAACATACAAACAGATAACCCCTCCCCATATATAACCAACTGGAACTGGTTACCTATTATTAAGAAAAGCTTTTGTGAATTAAGGTCAAGGGTCAGTTTTTCCTCTGATACTGTGATTCCACAGATCCCTTCAACGTGGTTCCTCTGATTTGTATGTGACTGCATCTTAAAATGCCATGCCAGACACAGAAAGACAATTATCACATGTACTTACTCATAAGTGGTTTTTAAACATAAAGGAAAGAAAACCAGCCTACACATCACAATCCAAGAGAACTTAGACAACAATGAGGACACTAAGAGAAACATACATAGATCTAATGTACAGGGGAAGTAGAAAAAGACAAGATCTCCTGAGTAAATTGGGAACATGGGGACTGTGGGGGTGGATTGAAGGGGAGGAGAGAGAAAGGGAGGGGAGCAGAGAAAAATGTAGAGCCCAACAAAAATCAATAAAATTTTAAAAAATGTCATGCCCTGTTTCTAAATGAGTCTTAAGGAATATGAGAATTCTCTCAAGATGGGAAAATCAAAATCATTAAATTAAACCCTTGTGTTAATCTGGATCAATGTAGGAGATATTTAAAATAACTAAAGGATAAATAGAATGTTGTAATCATACACCAATGTTAACATTGTATATTTTTAGATTTTTATTATAAATATTTTACCTGGCAAGAATTTTTATTCTAAGAACAGCTCCTAGCACCATGGTAACACAGATTATAAACTAAAATAAGATGCTCTGGGATGAGTGAAGAAAACAAAGACCACTCAGTCCGACCCTCTTCATATCTTTGTAGTGTGTGGCAAAGATGAGAAAGGGAGTGGAGTATGGCTTCAGTCACCCAGAAGGTTAGCTGAAGAGATGCTGAAACTATCCTACACAGTTCGTGTGGACAAACAGAGCATTTAAAACCCACACCCCTGAAAAAGAGTCCAATGGCATTATTCCCTTCTCTTTTACTTCTTCACTTATTTCACTTGTGACTTTTGGCATTGCACTGTAACATTATTATATCTCTTCATCTTTAATGTGGAAAGCTATTCTAATAGTACCTAATTGTCCTTAATCATTTCTCAAGGTAAATATATGTCAAAACATTATATGGTATTGCTTAAATAGATGCTGTTAATGTTTGTCAAGGCATAGCTAGTGTGCCCCTCCATTTAGTGTTGGACCAATCATATTCACTCTCATAAAGCAACATGCATTCCACTTGTTATGATGACTGTTATCCAGTAGAATGACACCAAGGTAAGAAAAGTCAGTGAGGATCTGGAGACATTGGGATTCCTCTGCATTATGAGTAAGGATTAAAAAAAAAAAGGATGATATAGTCACTCCAGAAAAGACAATGCAAATTGTCTTAAACATTTAGAGGAGAACATGATCTTGGATTCTGACTTTTTGATTCACATCCTCCAGATTTGAAGTTAGGGTCTTCATAGTATGGCTGCTAAAGTATGGTTGGAAACTTGAAAGTTCTTCAACCATAAACAGACAAATAAAACAAGGTATGTGCAAACAATGGAATACTCTTCAGCCTCGTAAAGAGGAAAGGGGACATATAACTATTTGGGACAGTATGAATGAACTTGGAAAACAGTGTACTAAGTGACATAAGTCAGGTTAAGAAGACACATGGGAATAATTCCACTTTTATAAGACTTTCCCTCACTCTCCTAGAAGCCAAAGATGGAATGGTAGTTGCAAATACGTTTTATGTAAAAGGTACTATAGCTGGAATTTTCTTTGGACCACAAAACAGGTCACAAGTAAAGATACTGTGACATAATGTTAATTATGAATTAATTAGCTTGGCTTGTCCCACTAGCTCTTTTAACTTAATTTAACTTGCTTCTATTCATCTCTGTTTTGCCTCAGGGCCTTTTACCTTTCTTTTACTCTGTATGCCCTTCTTTCCAGCTTCCTCCATGTCTGTCTGCATGGTGTCTCCCTGATATCTCTTTCTCTTTCTTCCCTGGGCCTAAATTCCTTTTCCTCCTGATTCTCCCTGCCTGGAAATCCCAGATATACTTTCTTCTTCATTACTGAATATTTTATTTCTTATTAGACCAACCAGGTTATCTTAGGCAGGCAAGATAAAATAGCAACATATCTTTACATAATTAAACAAAGATGATACATCTTTACATAGTGAAGCAAATACTCTACAACATAAACAAATGCAACACATCTTTACATAGTTAAATATCCCACAGCAGGGTTCTTCTCACAAATTTCTTTTAAAAGACATGAAAACACATAAAAAACTTTGAAAGGTGAAAACTTTGTTGTATACTGATTATATTTTACTAAGTTTATTTTTAAAGAATCAGTTTTTTTAGTATTGTAAACACACTGCACTTCCTCTGAGAAATATACTGTCTCTAGTGGAAACAAGATTATTTCATAAGTGTATACGAACCAGTTACTACCCAGAATTTGAGTACGAGAGAGAGAAATTGATAGATAGATAGATAGATAGATAGATCTAAAGACATTTCATTTCTTATTTCTGACTGGAGACAGAAGGTCAGTTAAATCATTTGTCTCAATACTCTCTATGGATATATAAGCAATATTAATTTGATTGTTAGTTTTTCAGTTTTTCAAATGAGCATCTATTAGCAACCTCAGTTCTGAGAAAAGACGCATTTGGAAGCCTGTGCACACTGCTCATATGCACACACCATGCACTGAGGACAGATAAAAGAGTCCAAATTCTTAAGTTCATTCAGCTGCACAGCAGGGATGGCCCTGCCTTAGCTTGAAAAATCTGTAGAGCAGTTAATGGACATTATCCTCTTCGTGGCTACCCAGGAGGGTAGAGGAAGCTTCCATTTATTATGCTTTATTCTTGGCTTTTCTGAGTGTATCTATAAATGTTAAATGAAGACTATTCTCGAAAGAAAACAAAGTGTTCCTGGGTTGCACACAGAAATGGATGGTCACATTTTTCTCTGGCCTAACAATGGTTTAATCATCTTCCCAGTATAAGATGTAATTGAGTACACAAAACCAGCTTTCAAAGGTGTCTGCCAAACACCACTATGTAGGGAAAAGATGAAGGCAAACATTCCCCCTTTCTTCTCTCTGTCTTTGTCCCCCTGCCCTCCCATTTTTTATTTCTTCTTCTTTTGCTTTTAGGAAAATAGGACAAAAAGATTAAGGCCAGCCTTGCTCAGTATTTCCAACCCTTCCACTGCATGACATTTTCCAACTTTTTAAAATCACCCTTTCTCCTCAAGAAGGTATGTATACCACTGTACAGCTTTCTGTTCATTTTTGTGAATGTCCCATCTCAAGAGGTTATGGTTTTGACATGGTATCTCACTCAAAAGCTTAGTGTTCAGATTTTGGCCTCCAGGTGGGGCATTTTTGGGAGTATCAAGAAGGAAATTAGCTAGAAGTAGCTCACGGGGCATGGGTCCTTAAGGGTGTCCTGTTCTTGGATATTTTGTCTCTCTTCTCTCCTTTCCGTCATGAATATTCTTTTGCTCCACAACCTCCTGCCACCAGGATGGTCTGTTTAATTGCATTGAGTCAGATAAACATGGTTAATTGTTCTGAAACTGTGCCCGTGTAAATCTTCCTTCTTTTAAGTTGGTTTTCCTGGGATTTTCTTATTTTCATAATAGTAACATAAAATGTTCACCCCGTCACATGCCAAGGATTCCTCATTTCACTATCGCAAGAACCTTTTTCCCACTGTACTTGATGGCGAACATGTGATATTGAAGTACTGTGAAGCTAGACAAAAGGATCATGAATTAAAGACCAGCCAAGTATACACACTGAACTTGAGGCCAGACTGGACTGAATAATAAGAACTTGTCTTTTAAAATCTATAAAGAAAAAGAGACCTTTCCTAGGTCTACTTTCTTTGGGTTTGCTGTGTGTGTGACATGTACACTGGGCTCCAGGAATGACCAGAAGATTGTTGTTCATTGGATGTGTAGAGGGAGCTTTGATATGTAGGCCTCTTAAACAGTGGGTTGGAGTCAGACATGAGGAGCAAAGGAGTGTGAGGCTGTATAAGAACATTGGACTAAGTTCCAATATTCTATCGCATTGTAAATGTACTTGGTATTGTTTATGTAATTTAATTCACTAAAATCTGATGGCTTAATCCATGTACATACAGTCCTTTTGTGTAATTGCCCTTGGCCTATAGTATTAGAAGCAAATTCCATCTTCAAGATAGATTGTCCTTGCTCCATTCACTCACCTCTGCCTTTTTGTTTTACTAGTTATGGATTTTACTTGACCCATGTGCTACAGAGTCATCACTAAGAAGATGAGACATCTCTATTACCAGAGGGTCCTCTAAAAGTGGTTCATTGTGATAAGCTCACCTCTGTCTTTTAATAGAGTTCAAACACTGTATCTTATACATGGCAGGTATTTAATTTTTAATTAATGGCAAAAAAAATGTCTCTCATACCTAGATTTTTCTTTTCCTCAAATGTGCCAGGTACTTGATAATTACTCCTGTCAGTTTGATTATAGCAGGCACATCAAGTTTAACATAATAAAGAAACCTGGGATATTCTGGGGAATAACTTAATACGAGACTCCAGATGAGAGTTTCAGGCTGAGGTTGTCTGTTTTCTCTAGGGACATTTTCACTTTGACACTTCTCTGGGGAGATTGATTTCCTCAGCCCAATAGGTTTCTGCACCATGCTTTGTGGTTCAGTCTTGCCCTCTTCTGTGGTTGTCTGGAACACTGGCCAGTCAGTGAGACTGAAAAGGTAGAACATGCCTTTGTAGAGGTGCACTATGAGACACAGATTTTGGAAACTCTCTAAGCAAGTTCAAAAATGTACCACTCACTGTCCAGAAAGGCATAGAACTTTAGCCATGGGCTTTTGCATCTTGCCATAAGTGAAATCTCTCCTTGTTCAGGAAAGTATCCCCTCTGCTCTGATGATCGTTCAGTGGATGGAAGCCATCTAACATTGTCTAAATAATCACCATTATTTTAAATGGACTGATTATGGACATTAGTCTCATCTATACAAAACACCAAAGTAGAAACAGCTTTATGGGGAAGAAACCTTATGTTTTAGGGTTTCTATTGCTGTGAAGAGACATCATGACCGCAGCAATTCTTATATATAACATTTAATTGAGGTGGCTTGCTTGCAGCTCAGAGGTTTGGTTCAATATCATCATGGTGGGAAGAAACTCAGCAGGCAGGAAAATATGGTGCTGGAGAAGAAGATGAGAGTTCTTACATCTTGACTCCCAGGGAATAGGAAGTGGAGTATCTCACTGGGCATAGCTTGAGCATATATGAGTACTCAAATTCCACCTCCACAGTGGCATACTTCCTCCAAAAAGACTACATCTGCTCAAACAAGGTCACACCTCCTAATAGTGCTAATCCCTTTTGGGGGACATTTTTTTCCCAAACCACCTTACCAAGTTTAAATGAAAGGAAGGGTGTCACTGCTACTGGCCCTCATAAGCTAGACACCCTGCTTAGCTTTTTCTTCATTAGACGGCACAATTCTTTTAATTAAAATAAAGATAATAAAGACCAAATTAGTTATTGACAATCAGCAGGAACAAAGAGCGGGATGGGGAGTGAAGATATAACCCTTCTGCAGATTTAAGTATCTTTAAGCGATGAAGAAAAGCATCTAGTACAGGAAATTCTTGTAAACTTCTTTCATAGTACACTTCCTTAATACGGCTGATGCCCACAGCAGCCATCCTGTATGCCACACTTTCAGTTCTGACTTGGCTAACCTGAAAGTGAAATTCATATGGATGAAGTAGACATTTACTATACTCCATGAAAACATTATTAGAAGTTTACTTTTTTTGTATTTTTAGCTCTACTATAAATAGATACAGAGCAGTTAAATGTAACATGGTCATCACATTCATCAGTTGTTTTAAAATGTAATCGTGATTATAATTACTTAAGCCATGTATTATCGGCCAACAGTCTTTAATCCCAGAACTCAGGAAGCAGATACAGGTGTATCTCTGAATTCAAGAGTAGGTTAGCATACAAAACAATTTACAGGATAGACAGGGTTATCAACACCTGTTTCCAAAAATCCAAAAATAAATAAAATTGTCTGAGTGGATCTCCCAGTATTTTCTATCCACATAGAATTAATGTCTCTTAATTTTGGCAAGTTTTGTCTTTCAGAATTGTACTCATGTTCAAGATAAATACCAAGTAAGCTTCAGAATTCTGAACATATATAAGTTTGACACATATTATAAAATCTTATTCACTAATGTTAGCTTTTTCCTGGTAAGTATCCAATTAAGTTTTGACCTATAGCAACATCTTGCAGATCACTCTGAAAACAAACAGTTGTCATGGACTGTCGCCTAACTAAATGTTCATCAATGCTTGTTTCCTTCTGCCCAAGAAGTGTGATTTTGTTATAGTGACATTCAGAGTGGTATAAATGAGTTCTAAATGGCATTTCATTCTCTAGATTTCATCTGACAATTTCTGTATATGAGTTATGTATGCCTGGTTGCCTTTGATGTTGCAGACAGTGTGTCTTAATAATAAGATCCTTGGTTCTAATTTTAAGAGAAAGGGGGCATAGGTGCCAAGAAGCTTCTAAATGAATTTAAAAATGCAAAAAATTAATATCCAAATGCGGAATCAGTGTCTTCATTTTATGGATTTATTTGCAAGGACTCACTGTTTTAGACATGACATTGTGTTAAGCAATGCAATGTTGCAGTTCTGCTTTTCCCTCTGGCCACACACAGAGCTGCTGAAGATGGAACTATATTTTACATATGGACTAGAAAACTGCAATATTGTTATACATGAGAGCAGTGCTTCCTGTCTGATAGAAGACTTGATCATAGGTGGCAAAGAGGGGAATTATGTTGGAGGCTATATGAAGAACACCGTGTATGATTAGTCCAACAAAGTACAGAACCATAATACCAAAGGAGTGAGAGCAGAGGCAAAAACATGGGAAGTGAAAGTGTATCTGAGCCTAGGACAGCACGCTGTGTACATGCCCGAGATGATGCTTCTAAAACAATATGGCTGATCTTGGATTTTTAAAGATATTTTCTGCTAGAATAAAAGTTATTTTCCCAAAAACTATAAAAGTATATTTTGTGAACAAATTTACCAATCACTGCTAATGAGCACTCCCTAAATATGACCACAGATATTTCTGTTAGGACTGACATGTGTTCTAAGGAACAAATGGAAATACATGTAGAAAATAAAATAAAATATTTAGAATCTTTAAGGCATAGGCCATCGTCAGAAAGAACAAGCATTTTTGCTGATGTTTTGCTTTAAAAAGGCAATTTCTTTATGACACACACTGTATGAATCTCATAGCACCTTCCAAGAACAGGGCTGAGACTAATGCTCTTTCTACTTTCGACTACTTCTTCCCAGTTTCTCTCTTCTGTATGAATTCTGATCTTCAATGTAGTATTGTATCATAATCTAACATTATCAGGAAAAAATACCATCACAGAAATTAACCTGGTGGAATCTTGAGCAGATATCAGCACACACAGCTTTCTGTGTTTTGTAAAATCATGCTGCATTTCAATAGAGCCATGTCCATCTGCTTGCACATTATCCATGGTTACTTTTCTACTAACAGCATTAAGGGGGTTGGTGGCACCAGGACTTCATTGTCAGCAAGTGTAAGCGTATTTTTAATTTCGTGTACTTAAGTTTTTGTGTAGGCATGTGCATTAGTGCAGATAGTCACAGCCTAGAAGAGGGGCTTGGAGCCTCAAGAACTGGAGTCACAGGTGGTTATGAGCTATCTGGTAAGGGAATCAGGTCTTTTTAGCCTCAAGTAATCTCTCTAACCATATTACTAATTTTCAAATGAGATTTGTATCCAACAGATACAATAGAATGTCCATCTAATGACCATGTAGCAAATTTAAAGTTGTCTTTAGGTAACAATTTATGATTTGCTAAATAGACATGTGGTCAAACTGCCTTCTAAATTAACTATGCTTATACTCATAGACTAACACTGTTTTCAGCCTGGGTCAGAAAATCTTTATTATTCAGTGTGTGATGGTTAATGCAGAAAGTTATCAGTGGTTAAAGTGCTGAAAATAAGAGGTTCCTGAGTGAATAGAGACATCAATGGAACAGCAACCCTTCCAAGACTCAGGAAACATTTCCAAAGAGGAGGTAAGGTAAAGAATATGTAGAAACCAGGGGCAAACAGGTGTGCCATGAAGCCATTCTTCCGTATATGATGTGACTATTAGAATCTTTAACACACGTCTCTGGCTACCTATGCAAGACTTGCACAGAACAGAAAAAGGAACCCAGACATGGAAGTATGAGTGTGACTAGTTGGGGTGAAGTAGATCAATCAGCACAGGTTAGAGGAGGGTGAGAGAGGGTAATGGAGATGAATATGCTTACAAAACACTGTATGGATGTGTGAAAGTAGCAAAATAAAAATTTTAAGCTTCAGGTTTACACCCCCCCCCCAAGAAAAAAAAACCCTCCCTTGCCAGAGAAGTAAAACCACTGCGATGACCCAGAGAGGCTTCGCATGGGAAGCTCTAGGTTCTTGGTTTGTGCAGAGAAGGGCATCATGCTTAGAGACACTGTTTCTTCTCTTTGTTGCCATGCTTATATAGATTATGGCTGTGCTGACCAGCCAGCCATAACTTTATCTGCTGCAAGAGATATCTGCTGCAACTCACACAGTTGAGTTCTCAGATGTTGAAGACCAGCCTCAACGATATTCAAATGTTCCAGGGTAGGAGCATGAGGATTAGAATTATTAAGCGAAAGGAAAAGAAATATGAGAGCAATAAGAGACAGAAACACAGTACAGCATTGGGATGGAAATTCAATAAATACGGAATCAACCTCATTTGTTCTCCACATGTTTATATATGTCACTCCAAAAGGGGAGCAGGGAGGCAACAAATTTTATTAACATGATATAAGGAATAGACTTGAACTCTCCAGCCTTTGGTCCAGGTGGAACAGATCCACCTCTATACACAAAATACTAATTAACGACACCCTAGGTCAGAATCTCTTGTTTGTAGCTGCATATGTTGTCAACATCTTTGAAAGAGCAAAAATAAGCTCAGACTTTCTGACCTCCAGTAAAGGTGGAGCAGGTTCACATCTGTGGGCCCTCACACTCATATGCAAAAATGCAGCAATAAAAACTAATTCTGCTTATCTTCCAGGGAAAGAAATATTATCAGCCTGTCAACAGGGGTGATAAGAGTGTTGTCACCTTTGCAAGTGAATTTGGAGAGGGTGTGTGACTTGCAAGTGTTCCAGATTTAGTTGAAGAAATGATATTTTTGGTCTATTTTTCTCTTTCCACCTTTCTAAAGTTTATACAAGTAAACAATATTTCGGTTTCTCAGGAAATTCGGGATCAACCTACCCCTGGACCCAGCAATACCACTCTTGGGAATATACCCAAGAGATGCCCTATCACATGACAAAAGCATTTGTCCAACTATGTTCATAGCAGTATTATTTGTAATAGCCAGAACCTGGAAACAACCTAGATGCCCTTCAATGGAAGAATGGATGAAGAAAGTGTGGAATATATACACATTAGAGTATTACGCTGCGGTAAAAAACAATGACTTCTCGAATTTTGCATGCAAATGGATGGAAATAGAAAACACTATCCTGAGTGAGGTAACCCAGGCCCAAAAAGATGAACATGGGATGTACTCACTCATAAATGGTTTCTAGCCATAAATAATGGTCACGGAGTATATAATTGGTGAACCTAAAGAAGCTAAATAAGAAGGCGAACTCAAGGAAAAACATATAATTATCCTCTTGGCTATGGGAAGTAGACAAAATTGCAGGGTAGAAAAGTTGAGATCTTGGGGGTGGGGTGGGATGGGATTATCGGGGGATGGGGAGAGAAAAGTGAGAAGGGGAGGATGAGGGAAACTTGGGGAAACAGGATGATTGGGATAAAGGAAGGTTGGATAGGGGGGGCACGGAAGCACAATTCTTAGTTAAGGGAGCCACCTTAGGGTTGGCAAGAGTCTTGAACCTAGAGTGGCTCCCAGGAGCCCAAGGCGAGGTCCCCAGTTAGTTCCTTGGGCAGCTGAGGATAGGGAACCTGAAATGACCCTATCCTATAGCAATGCTGACGAATATCTTGCATATCACCATAGAACCTTCATCTGGGGATGGATGGAGATAGTCACAGAGACCCACACTGGAGCACCGGACTGAGCTCCCAAGTTCCCATTGAGGAGCGGAAGGAAGGAGAACATGAGCAAGGAAGTCAGGACCAAGAGGGGTGCACCCAACCACTGAGACAGTGTGGCTGATCTATTGGGAGCTCACCAAGGCCAGATGGAATGAGACCGAAGAAGCATGGGATAAAACCGGACTCTCTGTTCATGGCGAACAATGGGGGTGATGAGAAGCCAAGGACAATGGCCCTGGGTTTTGATCCTACTTCAAGTTCTGGCTTTGTGGGAGCCTAGCCAGTTTGGATGTTCACCTTCCTAGACATGGACGGAGGGGGGAGCACCTTGGACTTTCCACAGGGCAGGGAACCCTGACTGCCCCTTGGACTGGAGAGGGAGGGGGAGAGGAGTGGGGGGAGGGGGAGAAGGGTGGAAGGAGGGGGAGGGAAATGGGAGGCGGGGAGGGGGGGGAAACGTTTTTTTTTTTCTCAATAAAAAATTAATAAAAAAAAAAAAGAAAGAGCAGAAGAGTAAAGCTGAGCATGGGGCTCTCTGGCCTCTTGAACTAAAATTCTCCAAAGCTCTCATAGTTTTTAAAAACTTGGCTACATATAGTGAAACAGAAATCTAGCCACATAAAGCAGCTAGCTATACTACATTAATTTTCACAGGAATGTTGATGAGATTGCACTAGATTTTGTGCCTGCTCTTCCACCCCAGCATTACACGTTTGTATGAATGCCTACAAAGAAATTTACTAAATTAAAAAAAAAAACAATATTATATCAGAATATAAATTTAGGTGGGAGGACAATGAGAAGGACTGGGATCCATAGATATAAAGCATCCTCAGCAGCACACAGGCAAGCTCATGTGGAGAATACACACATGCTCCTTACACAGATATGATGAAAATAGAAATGAAAAAATTATGCTGGTTAGAGACAATCGGTGGAGGAACATTGTAGGCCCATATTTTTATATGGTGTGGCAGCCAGGCTCTAAAGCCATAGAATCCACCTGAGGTGGTCATGTAGCCCTGCAGACAGGCTGTCTCTGCCTAACAAAAGGTCAGGATGTTGTTGCTCCTTTCTTTGTAATTTGAAGGATGCCTTATAGAGATGCTGATTCAAGCCTACATGACAAGTAGCATACACAGCAGACAGGAAGATGTGGGCGTGACAAAACGCCATTCACCTGGTTACGTAGGAGACAGGTCTGGTGTATTTTCCCACTCAGTTTATGCGTTGGTATAAAAGCAGTTTGGATAATAAACGTGGGGATCATCAGAAGATTAGAACCCTGAGATGCCCTTCCGTTATGACTGTGTAAGTTGTGTCTGGTTATTCCTTGTGGCTCTGTACCAGTCCAGTTAGGAAAAATAGTTACCTATGTTGGGGCCCACGGGCTCTAACAGAACATAGATTCCAGATTCTCCGGACCTTGCAAAGATACATATTTGTGAAGACATATTACCAAGAATGAAGCAAAATATCTGAGGCCCACACAGAGAAGTCCTGTGGATCACTGGGATCTGCTGGTGCTTTGGAACAAACTCACCTATAAATGATTTGTTTCTCTTAATTCAAGCTACATGTGAATGATGTTTTCAAATCACTAATAAATTTGAATTGTATGCTTGTTACACAAGAACCTTCAATTCAATAACATTTTAGGAAAAAAAATTATCTTTCCAATTCTTCTATGCACCTCTACCTTCTCTCCTAGTTTTGTACGTCTAATTAAAACTGTGAAATTCAATCATGCACATGGATAAACGATGAGAATTTTCAAATTGAACCTACAGTTTACTTATTTTTTTTCTTTTTTTTTTATTGAGAAAAAGAAAAAAGTTTCCGCCTCCCCCCAGCCTCCCATTTCCCTCCCTCTCCTCCCACCCTTCTCCCCCTCCCCCCACTCCTCTCACCCTCCCTCTCCAGTCCAAAGAGTAGTCGGTGTTCCCTTCCCTGTGGAAAGTCCAAGGTCCTCCCCCCTCCGTCCATGTCTAGGAAGGTGAACATCCAAACTGGCTAGACTCCCACAAAGCCAGAACTTGAAGTAGGATCAAAACCCAGGGCCATTGTCTTTGGCTTCTCATCAGCCCCCATTGTTCGCCATGTTAAGAGAGTCCTGTTTTATTCCATGCTTCTTCCGTCACAGTCTAGCTGACCTTGGTGAGCTCCCAATAGATCAGTCACACTGTCTCAGTGGTTGGGTGCACCCCTCGTGGTCCTGACTTCCTTGCTGATGTTCTCCCTCCTTCCGCTCCTCATTGGGAACTTGGGAGCTCAGTCCGGTGCTCCTGTGTGGGTCTCTGTGACTATCTTCATCCATCACCTGATGAAGGTTCTATGGTGATATGCAAGATAATCATCAGTATGGCTATAGGATAGAGTCATTTCAGGTTCCCTATCCTCAGCTGCCCAAGGAACTAACTGGGGACCTCGCCTTGGGCTCCTGGGAGCCACTCTAGGTTCAAGTCTCTTGCCAACCCTAAGGTGACTCCCTTAACTAAAAATTGTGCTTCCGTGCTCCCCTATCCAACCTTCCTTTATCCTAATCATCCTGTTTCCCCAAGTTTCCCTCATCCTCCCCTTCTCACTTTTCTCTCCCCTTCCCCCGATACTCCCATCCCCCCCTAAGGATCCAAAATTTCTCCCCGGCAATTTTGTCTACTTCCCTTAGTCAAGAGAATAATTATATGTTTTTCCTTGGGTTCACCTTCTAATTTAGCTTCTTTAGGTTCACCAATTATATACTCCGTGACCATTATTTATGGCTAGAAACCAATTATGAGTGAGTACATCACATGTTCATCTTTTTGGGTCTGGGATACCTCACTCAGGATAGTGTTTTCTATTTCCATCCTCCATTTGCATGCAAAATTCGAGTAGTCATTGTTTTTTACCGCAGCGTAGTACTCTAATGTGTATATATTCCACACTTTCTTCATCCATTCTTCCATTGAAGGACATCTAGGTTGTTTCCAGGTTCTGGCTATTACAAATAATGCTGCTATGAACATAGTTGAGCAGATGCTTTTGTCATGTGATAGGGCATCTCTTGGGTATATTCCCAAGAGTGGTATTGCTGGGTCCAGGGGTAGGTTGATCCCGAATTTCCTGAGAAACCGAAACACTGATTTCCAAAGTGGTTGCACAAGATTGCATTTCCACCAGCAATGTATGAGGGTACCCCTTCCTCCACAGCCTCTCCAGCAAAGGATATCATTGGTGTTTTTGATTTTAGCCATTCTGACAGGTGTAAGATGATATCTCAAAGTTGTTTTGATTTGCATCTCCCTAATCACTAAGGAGGTTGAGCATGACCTTAAGTGTCTTTTGGCCATTTGAACTTCTTCTGTTGAGAATTCTCTGTTCAGTTCGGTGCCCCATTTTTTAATTGGGTTAATTAGCATTTTGAAGTCTAGTTTCTTGAGTTCTCTATAAATTTTGGAGATCAGGCCTTTGTCTGTTGCAGGGTTGGTGAAGATCTTCTCCCAGTCAGTAGGTTGTCTTTTTGTCTTAGTGACAGTGTCTTTTGCTTTACAGAAGCTTCTCAGTTTTAGTAGGTCCCATTTATTCAATGCTGCCCTTAATGTCTGTGCTGCTGGGGTTATACATAGAAAGCGATCTCCTGTGCCCATTTGTTGTAGGGTGGTTCCCACTTTCTCTTCTATCAGGTTCAGTGTGTTTGGACTGATATTGAGGTCTTTGATTCATTTGGACTTGAGTTTTGTGCAAAGTGATAGATATGGGTCTATTTTCAATCTTCTACAGGTTGATATCCAGTTGTGCCAGCACCATGTGTTGAAGACGCTTTCTTTCCTCCATTGTATACTTTTAGCTCCTTTATCGAAAATGAGGTGATCATAGGTTTGTGGGTTAAAATTTGGGTCTTCTATGCGATTCCATTGATCGACTTCTCTGTTTTTATGCCAGTACCACACTGTTTTCATTACCGTAGCTCTGTAATAGAGTTTGAAGTCGGGGATGGTAATGCCTCCAGAAGATCCTTTATTGTATAGGATTGTTTTAGCTACCCTGGGTTTTTTGTTTTTCCATATAAAGTTGATTATTGTCCTTTCAAGATCTGTGACGAATTTTGCTGGGATCTTGATGGGGATTGCATTGAATCTATAAATTGCCTTTGGTAGAATTGCCATTTTTATTATGTTGATCCTCCCAATCCAAGAGCAAGGGACGTCCTTCCATTTTCTGGTATTCTCTTCAATTTCTTTCTTCAATGCCTTAAAGTTCTTGTCAAATAGGTCTTTCACTTCCTTGGTTAGAGTTACCCCAAGATAGTTTATGCTGTTTGTGTCTATCGTGAAAGGTGAAGTTTCTCTGATTTCCCTCTCTGCTTCCATATCCTTCGTATATAAGAGGGTGACTGATTTTTTGGAGTTGATCTTGTATCCTGCCACATTACTAAAGGTGTTTATCAGCTGTAGGAGTTCTTTGGTGGAGTTTTGGGGGTCGCTTATGTACACTATCATATCATCTGCAAATAACGAAAGTTTAACTTCTTCTTTTCCAATTCGAATCCCGTTGATCCCCTTATGTTGTCTTATTGCTATTGCTAGAACTTCAAGCACTATATTGAAGAGATATGGGGAGAGTGGGCAGCCTTGTCGTGTTCCTGAGTTTAGTGGGATGGCTTTGAGTTTTTCTCCGTTTAATTTGATGTTAGCTGTCGGCTTGCTGTATATAGCTTTTATTATATTTAGGTATGACCCTTGTATCCCTAATCTCTCCAAGACTTTTATCATAAAGGGATATTGAATTTTGTCAAATGCTTTTTCAGCATCTAATGAAATGATCATATGGTTTTTTTCTTTCAGTTTATTTATATGATGAATTACATTGATAGATTTTCGTATGTTGAACCAGCCCTGCATCTCTGGGATAAAGCCTACTTGGTCATAGTGGATAATTTTTTTAATGTGTTCTTGGATTCGGTTTGCCAGTATTTGGTTGAGGATTTTTGCGTCAATGTTCATGAGTGAGATTGGCCTGTAATTCTCTTTCCTGGTAGAGTCTTTGTGTGGTTTTGGTATCAGAGTAACTGTAGCTTCATAAAAGGAATTTGGTAATGACTCTTCTGCTTCTATATTGTGAAATACATTAAGGAGTATAGGTATTAGGTCTTCTTGGAAGTTCTGGTTGAATTCCGCATTGAAGCTGTCTGGTCCTGGGCTCTTTTTGGTAGGGAGGTTTCTGATAACAGATTCTAATTCTTCGCGCCTAACAGGTCTATTTAGATTGTTCACCTGGTCCTGGTTTAACTTTGGTAAATGGTATTTATCTAAAAAAGTGTCCATTTCTTTTACATTTTCCAGTTTTGTGGCATACAGGCTTTTGTAGTAGGATCTAATGATTCTCTGAATTTCCTCTGTGTCTGTGGTTATGTCCCCCTTTTCATTTCTGATCTTATTAATTAGTATATTCTCTCTCTGCCGTTTAATTAGTTTGGATAGGGGTTTATCAATCTTGTTGATTTTCTCCAGGAACCAGCTTTTTGTTTCATTGATTCTTTGGATTGTTTTCTGCGTTTCTATTTTGTTGATTTCAGCCCTTAGTTTGATTATTTCCAGTCTTCTTCTCCTCCTAGGTGAGTCTGCTTCTTTTTTTTTCTAGAGCTTTCAGGTGGGCTGCTAAGTCTCCAATGTGTGCTTTCTCTGTTTTCCTTAAGTGGGCACTTAGTGCTATGAACTTTCCTCTCAGGACTGCTTTCATAGTGTCCCATAAGTTTGAGTAGGTTGTTTCTTTATTTTCATTGAATTCAAGGAAGACTTTAATTTCTCTCTTTATTTCTTCCTTGATCCAGGTGTGGTTCAATAGTTGACTGTTCAGTTTCCATGAGTTTGTAGGCTTTCTGAGGGTAGCATTGTTATTGAACTCTAACTTTAATCCATGGTGATCTGATAAGACACATGTGGTTACCAATATTTTTTTGTATCTGTGGAAGTTTGCTTTGTTACCGAGTATGTGGTCAATTTTCGAGAAGGTTCCATGAGCTGCAGAGAAGAAGGTATATTCTTTCCTATTTGGGTGGAATATTATATAGATGTCTGTTAAGTCCAATTGATTCATTACCTCCTTTAATTCTCTTATTTCTCTGTTAGGTTTCTGTCTGATTGACCTGTCCATTGGTGAGAGAGGAGTGTTGAAGTCTCCTACTATTAGTGTGTGCGGTTTGATGGCTTCTTTGAGTTTTAGTAATGTTTCTTTTACATACGTATGTGCTTTTAAATTAGGGGCATAGATATTTAGGATTGAGACTTCATCCTGTTGAATTGTTCCAGTTATGAGTATAAAATGTCCCTCTCCATCTTTTCTGATTGATTTAAGTTTGAAGTCAACTTTGTTAGAGATTAGTATGGCCACACCTGCTTGTTTCTTAGGTCCATTTGCTTGATAAGCCTTTTCCCAGCCCTTTACTCTGAGTGGGTGCCTGTCTTTGTGTTTGATATGTGTTTCTTGTAGACAGCAGAATGTTGGATCCTGTTTTCGTATCCAATCTCCTAGCCTGTGCCTTTTTATAGGTGAGTTGAGTCCATTGACATTAATTGATATTAATGACCAGTGGTTGTTAACTCCAGTCACTTTTTTAGTAGTAGAGTTTGTGTGTTTCCCTTCTTTGAATTGCGCTGGTGAAGGGTCTCTAGATGTCTGAGTTATTGTGGTCATTGTTGGACTCCTTGGTTAGTGATTTTCCTTCTATTACTTTCTGTAGAGCTGGATTTGTGGCTACGTATTGTTTAAATTTGTTTTTATCCTGGAAAATTTTGTTTTCTCCATTTATAGTGAACGAAAGCTTGGCTGGGTATAGTAGTCTGGGCTTGCATCTGTGGTCTCTTAGGTTTTGTAGTACATCTATCCAGTACCTTCTGGCTTTCATGGTTTCCATAGAGAAGTCCGGTGTAAGTCTGATAGGTTTGCCTTTATAAGTAACTTGGCCTTTTTCCTTTGCGGCTCTTAATATTCTTTCTTTATTCTGAATGCTTTGTGTTTTGATTACTATATGGCGAGGAGATGTTTTTTTTTTTGATCCAGCCTATTTGGTGTTCTGTATGCTTCTTGGACCCTCATAGGTACCTCCTTCTTTAGGTTGGGAAAGTTTTCTTCTATAATTTTATTAAATATATTTTCTGGACCGTTGAGTTGCACTTCTTCTCCTTCTTCTACTCCAAGTATTCTTAAGTTTGGTCTTTTTATTGTGTCCCATATTTCCTGAATGTTTTGCGATGAGATCTTGTTGGACTTGCTGTTTTCTTTGATCAGTGCGTTTATTTTCTCTATGTTATCTTCAGCATCTGAGATTCTTTCTTCTATTTCTTGTATTCTGCTGGTTATGCTTGTTTCTGTAGACTCTATTCGTTTACCTAAATTTTCCATGTCCAGCCGGCCCTCTGATTGTGTTTTCTTCTTTGCCTCCATTTCAGTTTTCAAGTCTTGAACTGTTTCCATTATCTGTTTGATTGTTTTTCCTTGGTTTCCTAGGGTATCATTCACTGATTTATTCTATTCTTCAAACTTTCTGTTATACTTCTCATCCATTTCTACCAGGGCATTTTTTACATGCTGTTTAAGGGCGTCAATCACTTTCCTAAAGTCAAATTTTTCTGCTTCTTCTTGGTTAAGGTGTTCCTGTGCTCCTGTTGTGAGGTCGCTGGGTTCTGGTGGTTTCATGTTGTTCTTCAGATTGCTGGGTGAATTCTTGCATTGGCGCCTGCCCATCTCTTCCTCCGAATGCTCCTCTATGTTTCTTCTTTTACAGGATCAGGTTTCCTTGCCCACTGTTGTACCTTCCCAGTGATGTCGCTCCCCAGTGATGGCTCTCCTAGTGCCCCAGTGATGACTCTCCTGGTGCCCTGATTGGTTCTCCGTGCTGCTTGGGTAGCTCGTAAACAAAGGGCCTGACTTGCTTGCTGCAGGCAGGCCGTCCAGATGGAACTTCTCAGCACCTAAACCTGGCCGCCTGGTGGCCCAAGCCTTAGTGTAGGAGCTTAAAATTGTTCTTGAGCATTGGTCCTAGCTTACACCAGGGCAGGATTGGGGGGAGGGTGCTGGGGGGCTGAGTTGTGAGTAAGAAGGAAGGCCCTGCAGAAGGAGCAGGGGGAAGGGGGGTTGTGCTCTCCCCTGGGACAGACCGCCCCTGGATCACACACACTCACCCGTCCAGAAGGAATTCCACAGGGCCGCAGCTCAGGGGACAAAAGGAAGAAATGGCAGGCAGGGCGGGGTCCAGGAGAGCACACGGGAGCCAGGAGCACCCAAGCTGGAGGTGCTTGGCTCGCTTACAACAGGGCAGGGTTGGGGGGAGGGTGCTGGGGGGCTGAGTCGTGAGTAAGAAAACCAGTTTACTTATTTTTAAGTACTCAGAATATAAACATTTAAAAAAAGGTTTCTTAGTTTGCTTATTTCTGTGTTTTATTCATTTAATTCATATATACCCAGTGTCTGCTGCCATCCCAGAATAAATTTGCTTTGCTTTTTTCCTACGTAGGTAAGATCCCAAGTATTAGCCGGGTCTTACAGGAACATGGGCTCTAAGCATCACAAAGACCTGTGAGGTTGACTCTTGTATTCCTGTTTTCTATTCTGCTCAGATGTATCTCATGCCACATAATGCAAACATGGTTAAAAGTAATTAATTTTGTTTCTAAAATACAACTTTGCCCATATTTATGAGTTCTACAGAAATTGTCTCCCATCAAAATTATTACACAAGGGTTGGCTTAAACAATATGAATTTATCATTTTATAGTTCTAGCTTTCAAAGCATTAACATAACTTTTGTATGACTAAAATCAATGTTATGATGCATTACACTGTATAGACTTTATTTACTTGGTCTTCTAATATGTAGTCAGCCAGCTTTTCTTGACTAACATCCAGTTCCAACTTCTTATAAGTGATCAGACCAAGGGAAGTTCTCACATGTGCTATTACTTCTGTCTCATCTTCTGCCTTAACTGTTATGCTTTGTATATTTCCAACTTTAAAAATTCTTCATTTAGTCAGTATAATTCCTATTGCAAAGTTGTCAATTGAATCCAAACCTTTATTTTTATCCATCATTTTAATTTATCCTTGTCATGTAAAGACATATTTACAAGGTCAGGGATCACAATGAAGAAGAAACTATTCTGTCTTTCATAATTTTACATTATTTGTTACATGCCTTGTCTCTGAGCACTATACCTCTGGTACCCACCTTTACCACAGACTGTGTAGGAATGAATGATATTTGTCCATGTTAATGTTCTGGAGTCCAGCGATGTGCCCTGTAACCACTAGGTTTCTATGTACTTTATGTAGAAATGATTGTATTCTGGAGATGACTGCTTGAAGATCCATTAACAGACTATAGCAATCATTCACATAGAAAAAAATAATTGCCTATTAGATATTTTATTTTTTGTTTATTACTCTTCTTACTTATCCCCAAGATTAATTATTAATTATGATAAATCCATATATTGCCACTCCTCTGCTACCTCTCTATGGCTCTTCCCCGTGTTTACTGGTTTCCATTTTTTTACCCAAGTAGTTGTATTTTGCTTTCCTCTCACTCTCTCTACCCCTTGATTGAGCAGTGAGTACATTTTATCAGATCAACAGGTGTGTATGTCACATAAGCTGATAACCCCTTCCAGAGGCCGGCTTGTAAGATGCAGTCCTGGTGTAGCAGTATCTCCTACTTCATGCAGCAAGCTTCCTGCTCTTCCAGGAGAGCAGGTGATTGATCCCAGACCATGTTATTTGCTTATGCTGATCATCTAATGAGCAATTCAACTGCCTGGTAATTGGTTTTATTGGCTTTTCCTCTGTGCTGCATGGAGTGTAAACCCCAAAAGTGTTTGTCTGCTTCCAGTGCAAATCACTTTCAATTTTTTGTTGCCTGATAAGCTTGTGAGAAAGAAACATTTCAAGTGTATAATCCGGGGGCCCCATCATTAAGGAAGATTCCATTTTCTTATCTAGTCCTATATGCTTCTAAGCAATTTGTGCTGCAATCAATAGCTTATGATCCTCTGGAGAAAAAATTACCTGTGCAGACTCATTTCTCAATTGTTTGTTTCTTTGCAAACACTGCATTTCGTTTGCAGGGTAAACTTCTTGCTTGTTTGGGAAGCACATGCTTTCTAAAAAAAGAGCTCTGATTTCTGAATTCTCAGTTAATTTCTTATATTCAAATATATTTTTTTAAATTCCTTAATATTTAAGTTTAAAAATTTTATGCATGCATAGAATGTACCTTGATTCTTAATGAGAACCTATTTTTAAAAATGTATGTGATTTACACTGCATATTTTATTTTTCAAGCATTAACAATGTTAATAGGTTCACTGTTCTATTTTGATCCATGAGGTGAGTAAGGACCCACAGTTCTGAAAGGGCTACCATGATGGAGTGCAACTCTTAATGAAAGAGTCTTAGTAAAGCCTCAACATGAAACTAGAAGTGATTTAAGATATTCAAGACATGTAAATGCACAATTGTGACACTGAATCTCCATGAAGCATGATTCTTGTTTACTAAATAGAAAACTAACTACTTTGTAGGGATTACTAAGTCATTGCTCAAGACAGTCAGAGTCTTCTGTAATTTAGGTTTCTCTAAAGTCTAGTTGTTTGTGAATTATTTTACTTACTACAAATGCAATCTTAACATTTATAAATAATTTAAAATCTTTTCTGGACTGTGGAAGAAAGAAGGGTCTGTTGGCATAATGTCATCTTTTCAGCATAATTAGCTTCTTTCTCTTCTGCTTTATCAAAGTCTGAGCTGTCCTCAGCTTTAGTTCTCTGATGTTTCGTAGGTAAAGATTTTGAAGGTTCTGGAATACTGATTAGTAAATTTATTCTTAATCTACATCTTACTAGCTTCAGAGCATTAGACACCTTCAGTCAAAAGCCTCTATTGCTTTGAAACATGAGAAAGAAAAGAGCCACTATGAGCTGTAAGCTCCCTCTCGGAAATTAAAATTTGGAGGCCATAAGCAAAGAGTAGGATTCCTGGAAAAGCCCCATGGAGATACACTGAACGCTTCTGTGAACTTCTGAACTAAACGTGGTAAATGTCACCCAGCAGCACTGGAAGTAGGATACCAGGTGACGAGGAGATGGAGAGGTATTCTTCTCTCCATTTCGTAGCTGGGTAAGATCCCCTCAACCTTGGTACTCTGTGGGCCATCCTTTGTAGCACTTGCCTAAGTTGTCTCATAAGTACTAAAGCCCAAACCAACCAGACTCGAAGAAATATGGGCTGCATAACTACAGCTAATATACATTCCTATTCCTTCCCTTCAAAGCCCAGTTACAAAGTATTATAATTCAAAGAGAATAGCTTTTCCTGCTATATGGTTCAGTAAGTTTAAAGGAGACTCTGTGATGATAAGCTTTTTTACGATGGGAAGTCAGCAAAGAGAAAGAGACAAGAGTTCTGAGAAACCATTGCTTGGCTCACAGGAAGAATACAAACTGCTAGATACTGCTTGGACATTTGGCTCCTGTTTGCACTTAATAACAGATAGATTTCTTTTGGACATATCTGAGGGGACAGGAGCTCTCATCCAAATAAACAGATGGCTGGGAAATACAACTGTTAAAATGAAAAGGAAACATTGAACAACAATATTTATAGCATAAATCAGAAAAAAGCAATTCAATAATTTAAACATAAAAATATTTGTAGTGGCATAATGGGTGATGTTGATGAGATAAAGTAAGACAATAGGAAAATTGGTAATAAAAACTGAGCAGCTGTCACAGCCAACAGGACTCAAAGGAGTCATGATGATTAAATGTAATGTGGGATATTGGACTGGATTCTCAGACAGAAAGAAAGAACTGTCGGTGAAATCTAAGAGAGTATCAACAAACTACAGATTCTATATAACAATAATATATTAGGATTCTTTACAACAATGGTTCTCAACTTGTGGGTAACCACCACCCATTTGGGGATGTATTTCAGATATTCTTCATATCAGTTATTTATATTACAATTTGTAACATTAACAAAATTACAGTTATGAAGTAGCAGTAAAATAATGTTGTGGCTGGGGATCACCATAGCAGGAGGAACTGTATTAAAGGGTCGCAGCATTAGTAAGTTTGGGAGCCAAAGTCTTGGCGTTTTCTCAGAGCATAACTGAGCTGTGGCAGTTTGGAGAGACTTAGCAGTAGATCACTGAACAACAAAACCTTATTTTTTTTAAGCTTAAATGTTGGTCAATGAGAATTGACTTCCAAACTAGAAAATCAGAGAATGATTGGCAGAGGGTCAGGAACATAATCGCAGGGAGGTTGAAAAACATTAAACTTCAATGTCAGAAAGAAAGAAAAACAGATTGGTACAAAGTCACGAGAAATATTTAAAGTTTTAAAGAGAGATTTCTTCCAAATTACTGTGAAACACAAAACCAGTTACAAGAAGCTCAAACGGTTATGAACAAGACAAATACACTCTTTCTCAAAATAAGGAACCAGAAACATCACATCCAAAGATGAGAAGCACTAAGATAAAGAATAGAGTCATAATAAAATAAACAAGAACAAAAATAAATGAACGAATAAAAGCATCTTGCCAATAAAGGAGCAGACATAGTTAATATCACCCTTTCTGTAAAAGTCATAGTGCAAAAACAGTATAATGAAATATTTAAAAGTAATTATGAGGTGGGGGAATAATAGCAATTTGAACTTCCTTGCCTTGTAAGATTATCCTTCAAATGTGATAAAGGCAAAGTGAAGTTATTAAATTATTTGACTCAATACACACAAAAATGCAATAACCAAAATACTATAGCATAGAAGAATATGAATAGACCAATAGAACAGAATAAGAATTCCAGAAGTTAGCATATACATCTACAAGGAGCTGATATTAAGACATGGGCATAGTGAAGAGACCAGAGTCTTTTCAAATCATGGTGCTGAGAAATTTGAATATTGATAGACAGAAGAATGAAAGATACCTTTGTTTCTTACTAATAAAAAACTAAACTCAAATGGGTTAAAGATTTAAATATAAAATCTGAGACTATGCAGATACTATATAAAGGAAATGCTTTAGGTGACTAGAGGACAGATTTTGAACAAAAGATTAAAAAGCACAAGCAAAGAACACAGATAAAGCAAATATTATGAAACTATAATGCTTCTATACAAGAAAGTGAATACTCTTCAAAGTAAAGTGACAACCTATGATTGGGAGACAGCATTTGTAAACCTATCATATGACTAGGAAAGAGTCAGTCAATGTATTAAATCTCTGCTACACTGCAGTAAGTCTTGTGTGCTGTTTCTTTCAAAGAGGTTGACTAATAGCAAGGATAATGAGTTATATTTTTTTAAAAGAAACCGAAGATATAATTTTTAAATATTTTAAGTGTAAAGAAGTGCTGGAGAAAATGCTACAGCCAATAGCCCTTAAGTTACCCACCCACATGGGCATGGCCTCTTATACTATTTATGCCTATATAAAGCTTGTGTCCTGAATCCTTTCTGGCTGCGGGATTTAGTTGCTGTTCTCCATTCCAGCAGAGGCTTCTGATTTGTGAGTCTACCCCTAAATAAATAACCATCTATTACTCTAAATTTTGAGCTAGTGTGGATTTCTTTTAAGCATCTTTCTTCAAAGAAGTACTTAGAAAAATATGTATCCTCTCTTTGATTTAGAAATAATACGATGCGTACATGTCATAAGTCAATACGATACCCCATAATACATGCATCCTTTATATTTTAAATAACATAAACATAAAACTAGTTTAATTTTTTATAAAAGTGAAGAATAAATAAAAGATTTACTTAGCAAATAATGAAATATAAAGGAAAGTTTGTCAATAAATTTGCCTTATGAGAATTATAAAAAGAAGCTTTTTTGGAGAACGATATTTTGTTAAAAACAAAAATCAAGAACTTCCTTATGGATTCACTGACAAGACAATATGTTAGAGAGAACATAAAAGAAAGTTGAAGTGAAGGTAGAATAAAAGCTTTGACTTTCTTATTTTTAGGTGATGTAAAAATAACGTTATTCAAAAATTAATACCAAAACTTTTAAGAAGATATAGGTATGTGTTATAAGCAGATATCCGCACCTATGAATTAGTAATATTAATGAGTAGAGTGATAGAAGGGAAAGGAGGGATGAATTATAATTAATGTTATTAGACTATATAAATACTATCTGAAGCATCAAGTTGTTATTGAAAGAGCTTAACTGTACATAAGCTTTTTAGATTGATGAGGTCCCACCTCTCAATTGTTGACTTCATTTTTCTGAGAAAATGGAGTCCCCAGAAAAAAGTGAGAAGGGGGGTTGGAGAGAGCTTGGGGGAATGGGACGGTTGGGATGGAGGAAGGATGGATATGGGAGCAGGGGAGTATATATCTTAATTAAGGGAGCCATTTTAGGGTTGCAAGAGACTTGACTCTAGAGGGGTCCCTAGGTGTCCATGGAGATGTCCCCAGCTAGATCCTTGGGCAGCTGAGGAGACGGAGCCTGAAATGGCTCTATCCTATAGCCATACTGATGAATATCTTGCATATCACCATAGAACCTTCATCTGGCTATGAATGAAGCTAGAGACAGAGACCCACATTGGAGAACTGGACTGAGCTCCCAAGGTCCAAATGAGAAGCAGAAGGAAGGAGAACATGAGCAAGGAAGTCAGGACCCCGAGGGGTGCACCCACCCACTGAGACGGTGGGGCTGATCTAATGGGAGCTCACCAAGGCCAGCTGGACTGGGACTGAAAAAGCATGGGATAAAACCGGACCCTCTGAACATGACGGACAATGAGGGCTGATGAGAAGCCAAGGACAATGGCACTGGGTTTTGATGCTACTGCATGTACTGGCTTTGTGGGAGCCTAGTCTGTTTGGATGTTCACTTTCCTAGACCTGGATGGAAGGGGGAGGACCTTAGACTTCCCACAGAGCAGGGAACCCTGACTGTTCTTTGGACTGGAGGGGGAGGGAAATGGGAGGAGGTGGAAATTTTTAAGTAAAAATAAATAAAAATAAAAAAACAAAAACAAAAGAAAATGGAGTCCCCAGAAAGACCTTCATATACCTATATTTTGTAGGGTATTAGCTATGCTTTCTTCTAGAAGTTTCAAACTTTAAACTGTGATCTTTGATCCGTTTTTCAGCTAATTTTTGTGAAAGGCTACAGATATGGGTCTAATATCATCCTTCTACATGTAGACATCTACTTTTCTCAACACTGTTGATACTTCTTTTCTCCAGTGTATGATTTTGCCATCTTTGTCAATTGGTAGTAGTTCATGTACTCATGGTTCTGTCGTCTATTTCATTCCATTGATCTACAAGTCTGTTCTAGAATGAATATCATTATGCTTTTATTACTATAGTTCTATCATATATCTTGAAATCTGGAATTATTCTTTTTGTTCAGGATTGCTTTGACTATCTAGGACCTTTTGCTGTTATGTATGAATTTTAGGAATTTTTTACTTCCATAAAGAATTTTGTGGAGACTTTGATTGGGATTGCAGTGAACCTTCAAATTACTTTTTGTAGGATGGTAATTTTCACCATATTAATTCTATAATTCCTAAGCATGGACTATCTTTCCTTTTTCTAATGTTTTCATCAATCTCTTTAAGTTTGAATAGAAGTCTTTCAACTCTTTGGTTATATTAATTACAAAATGTGTGTGTGTTTGTGTTTTTTGTGGATGGGAGTGTGTTTATAAGCTCATTCTCAGCATGTATGCTATTGGCATATGCAAAATCTATTAATATTGATAAGTTGATTTTGTATGCTGTTGTAACACTGAAATAATTGATAATCTCTATAAGTTTTCTAATATAATTTCTGAGATTTCTTATATATAACATATCTTACAAATATTGAAAATGTGACTTCTAATTTTGGCATATTTTGTAAATTCCAAAGTAATAACTGAGAAAAAAATATAAAGTAAAGTAATATATACTAAGAAAGGAAATAAAACTTCTTTTTTAAAGTCAGAATACAGTCAGAGGGAAAAGGAAGAATACAAGGGTGGCTTAGCAACAGTAACAAATATTATATACATTAAACCAACTCTCCAAGAATCACTTCAGATGACAATTATCTAAATGCATGATTAAATGAGAGATGTTTTGAAGACTGATTAAGTATATTGTGTCATCAAAAGCCTCATTTTACATATAAAGACACAGTTTCTATTGAAACGAACATACCATTCTAACACAAATTAAAATAATTCAAGAGGAAAAATATTTGTTTAAGAAAAAGACAACAGCATAAAAGAAATATAGTCAAGAATGAAGCAAGGTGTTGACTATTATGTAGAGGTAGAAGAAAAAAGTGCCTCAGAGAACATAGCATCCTTCAGTGTTTATACACATGAAATAATGTTGCATACAAGAAATAGAAACTGTATAAACTGCAAGGTGAAATTAATGAATCTATGATAGATAGAAAATGCAGTCCAACCTAATGGAATTAGACAGAATTAGCCACCAGAAAATTATTGAGGACATAAGTGCATTGAGCATCATCATCAATCAAATTCATATAATTGACATCTACATATCTCTTCACTCAATAAGCACAATACACTTACTTAAGCTTATATGGGTCATTTGTTAAAAGAAGCCCCATTCCTAGCTAAAGAAAAATAATATCTTAACATATTTAAAACACAGACAAAAGTCACAAAACATCTTCTGAGAAACTACAATAGAACTCAAAGAGAAATCATTAACATAAAGAGAACTAAAAAATCTCAAATAATTGAATATTATGCCCAACTTATGTATAACTCAATCAAATGAAATAATACAGGGGACTTTTAGCAATACTTTGTATTTTAGAAAGGAAGAAAAATCTACTATCAATTAGGAAAGCAGAAGAAATAGAATGAGGCAAATCAAAAGTGAATAGAAGAAAACTAGTAGTCAAAAGTATAGCAGTATCAATGACTTTGAAATGGAAAAACAAAGATCAAATTAAACAATAAGCCTAGAGTTAGAAAAACAAGAGAGAAAATGAAGGACCAATATCAAACATGGAAAGAAGAAATGATGTCAGAAACCATCAGTTCTGAAAGGAAAATAAAGACAATAGATAGACATTGTGGTACTTGGAATAAAAATATCAGCCATAGGCTCATATATTTGATACTTAACCATTAAGGAGTTGGCACTATTTGTGAAGGACCAGAAGGATTAGGAGGTATAGCCTTATTGGAGTACGGGTTACCACACTAGAAAAAATGAAAAAATGTGTTATTGGAAGAGTTCTTGAAGGTTTCCAAAGCCCGTGCCTGGTTAAGTCTCTCTATTCCTGCTTGCAGATCAGATTTTGTTCTAGTGCCTTGATTGATGCCATGCTCCTGCCATGATAAAAATGGACTAATTTTCTGAAACTGAAAACAAACCCCTGATTAAATGACTTCTTTTATAAAAGTTGCTTGTGTATATTGTGTCTATTCACAAGAATAGGAAACACAAAAAGGAAAAGAAGGAAGGAAGAATAGAAAAAAAAAGAAGGGATAGATGTTTGTGCACATTTGAAAGCCTAAATGAATAATTTACTTTAGACCACAGACTAGAGAAAGTCATTCAAGAGCAAAGAAGTCACATATAAGAGAAATTAAATCAGAAAGTAATTTTCTTCCAAAGCATAAAACAAAATGGCCAGAAAAATTTCCTAGCAAATGTGTCCAACATTAGAACACTACAGCACCAATTCACTAATAATGTTTTTTCCAGAAGATTGTAAAAAGCTGATTGTATAAATTCACCATTATAAAGGTATGATAAAAACAGTAAAGATCAAAACTTCTCTGGTGATGAACTTCTAGATATAATTACAAATAAATAATTAATGAAAAAGTATTAACTTCCAATTTACAGAAGATACTGTTTGTCTTAGTTTCTATTGCTGTGAAAAGACACAATAATTATAGCAACTTTTATAAAGGAAAACACTTAACTGGACTGGTTTACAGCTTCAGAGGGTTATTCCATTATTGGCATGGTGAGAAGCATGGCAGTATGGTGGCAGATATGATGCTGGAGAAGGAGCTACATGTTCTGACCCTTGCTCAGCAAGCAGCAGGAAGCGAACTGGATGAACTTCTGAGCCCTTAAAGCTCACTTCTTTCTTTCTTTATTTATTAAAGATGTCTGCCTCCACCCGCCACCGCCTCCCCTTTCCCTCCCCCTCCCCCAATCAAGTCCCCCTCCCTCATCAGCCTGAAGAGCAATCAGGGTTCCCTGCCCTGTGGGAAGTCCAAGGACCACCCACCTCCATCCAGGTCTAGTAAGGTGAGCATCCAAACTGCCTAACCCAAAGGAAAACATATAGGCATCCTCCTGAATATTAACCTTCATCAGGTGATGAAAGGAAACAGAGACAGAGACCCACATTGTAGCACCCGACTGAAATCTCAAGGTCTAAATGAGGAGCAGAAGGAGAGAGAGCACGAGCAAGAAACTCAGGACCGCGAGGGGTGCACCCACACACTGAGACAATGGGGATGTTCTATCGGGAACTCACCAAGGCCAGCTGGCCTGGGTCTGAAAAAGCCTGGGATAAAACTGGTCTCGCTGAACATAGCAGACAATGAGGACTACTGAGACCTCAAGAACAATGGCAATGGGTTTTTGATCCTACTGCACGTACTGGCTTTGTGGGAGCCTAAAGCTCACTTCTTGAGTGACATACCTCCTCCAATAAAGCCACATCTCCTCCAACAAAGCCACACCTCCTCCAACAAGGCAGGCCACACCTGCTAATAGTTTCACTCCCCAAGTGCTTATGGGAGCCACTTTTATTCAAACCATCAAATTGTTCAAAGAAGTGAGAAAGACTATTTTGAAAGGACTGCCTGAAAAATCTTCACAAAAGTTATATAAGAAATTTTCTGGAAGTTCCTTTATTATAGAGGATTTTTTTTGACTATTCTGTTTTTCGTTTGTTTGGTTTTTCATATGAAGTTGAAAATTTTTCTTTCAAGGTCTATGAAGAATTGTTCTGGGATTTTGATAGGAATTGCATTGAATCTGCAGACTACTCTGTGAATTCATATAAGCCTTGCTTAGATGAATCAGATGGCTTTGTTTTCCTGGTATCCTTAATTCCTTCTGGCTTTTGCAATCTTTCCACCCTTTCTTCCAGGAGATTATCTAAGCTCTGAGAGGATAAATTTGATGAAGATCTCCCATTTAGACTCTTCCAAATAATGACTAGTTAAGGGTCTCAGTATCTGTTACCATCTTCTTCTGGAGGAAGCCTCTGTGATGATTATTAAATGAGGAATAATCTATAAATACAGATTAGGATACACACACATACACAGACACAGAGAGACACCTATAATCATTAGGAGTTTTTTTTTTATTATACTTTTCTTGATCAGTGGTTTTCAGTTTTACCCTAGGTCTTGGTGCTCTCTACACTGTCTAGTTCCTGGTTCTTTGTCATTCAAGCACTGTTGGATATTAACTCCTTCTCATGGAGTGGGACTTAATTCAAATTACATATTGGTTTACCACTCCTACAAGTTCTATGCCACAATTGCCCTAGCATATTTTGCAGGCAGAATTGAATGTAGGTTAAAAGGTTTTGTGTTTATATTTTTTAAATTATTTATTTTGTTCTTTGATAAATTCATACATGTATATAATAAATTCTGATTATTTTATTCCCACAGCTTCTCTTATCTCCCACCTGTCCTTAAAAATCCCACTACTCTACTAGTACCTTTTCAAGATTTATGACTTGGGGCTTTGTTTTGTGATCACTCTTTCTAAAATCAGGGTAATCTGTATGATCATTGTATGGGAATTATGCAAAAATATTAGTTTATATCTTGTTTCAACATGAAAAGTTTACACAGAAATGTTTAAAGCATTTTTATTCATAATTAACAAAAATGGAAGTAACCAAAATGTCTTTAGTTTTTTTAATAAAGAAAAATAAATACATGTGCACCCTGAGCCAATTTACATTTCTAAAAATGAACAATTGAAGATACTTCTATTTAAAACCAAGGAGGAATGCAAATTTGCATTACTAATGTAAACTGACTATTTCAAAAGACTTATGGATTTCCAACTATGTGATATTCTGAAAAAGAAGGTATCCTATTTACTTTCCATTGTTGTCATTGTAATGAGACATCATGACCAAAGCAATTTATACAAAAAGTTTGTTGAGGCTTACAGTTTCAGAGGATGAGGCCATGACCACTACGGTAAGGAACATGGCAGGAGGCAGATGGACATGGCACTGGAAAACTAGCTGAGTGCTGACATCTTAAGACAACAATTGTGTGGTAAAGAGGAAACAAAATAGGAACAGTGTGAGTTCTCAGTAACTCAGAGAACAACCCCAGTGTTACTCCTTCTCCATCAATGCCACACCTCTTAGTATTTCTCAAAAAGTTCTACCAACTGGGGCCCAAGCCTTAAACTATTTGAACCTATGGAAACCATTATTCTTCAAACTACTCCATTTCACTTCCTGGTCTCCAGAGGCTTCAGGCATCTTCATAATTTGAAATTTATTTATTCATATTTTTAAAATTCCCATAGTCTTTCAATTTCAAAAACTAAAGTAAAAAGTCTTTCCTGCGATTCAAGGCTATCTATTAATTATAATTCCCAGTAAGTAAAAATAAAAACACAAATTGCATACTTTCAACATACAATGGTACAGAGTACATACTATGAATCCAAAAGGAAGAAATGTGACATGAGAAATTCTGGTTAAAAGCAAGATCACAATTCGGTAGGATAAATTCTCTAATTACATGTCATTTATGTCGAAGGTGGCTCTAACCTTCTAACTTGGCTGACTGTAACACACATATTCCCCTCTCTTTCTTAGGAAGGACCACTCTCTTTCTGAAGCTCTCTTCAGCAGGTATTCAATGGCTCTGATAACTCCAACATTTTGGGATCTTTGACATAATCCAGGCTTTGCTTTGACAGCTTCATGGAACTCACGGACACTGAGGATGGCAGTGGATTTTATTAATGGCAGAAGAAGATTCCATAACCCATTTACTAGGACTCTTAGTAAGAACCACAGCCTGAAGCTTTTCGACTGCCTCCTGGGGATGACATCTGCCTGTTCTTGAGTTACATTCATAGAAGCTTTGATTTGCTGTTACCCTTTAGGGACAAATAATTCCTTAGGCCTTTTCTTTCAAAAGTTACAGCATTAGTTGAGTGGATTCTTGCCTTGAAGGAACAAATCTCTTATTTAATTTCTCCTCATCTTTTTTAGCACAAAACATGGGTCAAATATTACCTTTCTTGTTTTCCTTTTTTTTCTAAATTTTACACTTTGCATTTCTTTTTGCCTCACTGACCTTTTTCATTGTGAACCTGTATAATAATAATCACTATTAACCCTATTAACCTTGAAATAGAGTAAGTTTTTTTTTCTGGAAACTGCTTGCTCCAATATTGTGGGAACTTAAGAGGTGAGTGAATAGCCACAAGGCAGGATGCCCCACTCTCTAGGTCCTCCCCAGTGGGACAAAACCATGGGCCTCTGCTGCAACACCTTTGGATTTTCTAGCCAGCCAGCAGGGAGTTTTCATTTGTCATTAATATAGCTTAAAATCAATAGACTCAATTCTGTATACAAGAAATACACCTCAACCTCAAAGGCAGACAATACCTCAGAGTAAAGGTTGGGAAGGGTTTTCCAGTCAAATGGACCTAAGAAACAAGCAGGTGTAGCTATCCTAATATCTAACAAAACTGATTTCAAACTAAAATCAATCAGAAGTGTAACAGCGTAAGCGAATGCAGACAGATTGTAACTAATGCAGACAGCTTTAATGGGGAAATAGACTTACAGAACCACCATTCCTGCAGAGACCAGGAAAGCAGAAGCAAGCATCTGGGAGCATGCTTGCCAAATTTATAGGCAAACATTAGCCCAAGGCAAACACGCCCGCTAAGGGGCGGGACTTATCCCTACACAGAAGAGACAGAGAAGAACACTGTATACTCATTACAGGAATAATTCATCAAGATACAGTCTCAACCCTGAACATCTATGCCCCTAATACAAGAGCACCCACATATGTAAAAAAAATTACTAAAACTAAAATCACACATCAAACTCCACACACTAATAGTAGAAGACTTCAACACTCCACTCTTGCCAATGGACAGCTCAACCAGACAAAAACTTAACAGAGAAATAAGAGAACTGACAGATGTCATGAATCAAATGGACTTAACAAACATCTATAGAACATTCCACTCAAATAAAAAAGAATATATCTTCTTCTCAGCACGTCATGGAACCTTTTCTAAAATTGACCACATGCTTGGTAACAAAGCAAACTTCCACAGACATAAAAAATTGGTGTAACCCCTTGTGTCTTATCAGATCACTATGGATAAAAGTTAGAATTTAACTACAATATTATTCTCAGAAATACTTAAAAATGCATGAAAATTGAACAGTCAACTACTGAACCACTCCTGGGTCAAGGGAGAAATAAAGAAAGAAATTAAAGACTTCTTTGAATTCAACAAAAGTGAAGGCACAACATATCCAAACCTATGGGACACTATGAAAGCAGTGCTAAGAGGAAAGTTCACAGCACTAAGTGCCCACATAAAGAAAAAAGAGAAAGCTCACATTAGTGACTTAACCACAAGCCTAAAAGATCTAGAACAAAAAGAAGTAGACTTACCCCATGGGAATAGAAGACAGGAAATAATCAAATTGAGGACTGAAATCAACAAAATAGAAACAAAGAAATCAATACAAAGAATCAATGAAACAAAGAGCTGGGTCTTTGAGAAAATCAACAAGACAGACAAACACGTATCCAAACTAACCAAAAGACAGAGAAAGAACATCCAAATTAACAAAATCAGAAATGAAAAGGGGGACATAACAACAGACACTGAGGAAATTCAGAGAATCATTAGGTCTTACTAAAAAAACCTGTACTCCACAAAATTGGAAAATGAAAAAGAAATGCACAATTATTTAGATAGATACCATATACTAATATTAAATAAAGACCATGTGAACAATTTAAATAGACCTATAAGCTGCGAGGAAATAGAAGCTGTCATCAAAAACCTCCCAACCAAAAAAAGCCCAGGACCAGATAATTTTAGTGCAAAATTCTACCAGAACTTCCAAGAGGAGATAATACCTATACTCCTCAAAGTTTTCCACATAATAGAAACAGAAGGGACATGCCAAACTCTTTTTATGAGGCTACAGTTACTCTAATACCAAAAGCTCACAATGACTCAACCAAAAAAGAGAATTACAAACCAATCTCACTCATGAACATGGATGCAAATCTACTCAATAAAATACTGCCAAACCGAATCCAAGAACACATAAAAAAATCATCCACCATGATCAAGTCAGCTTCATCCCAGAGATGCAGGGCTGGGTTCAATATATGAAAATCTATCAATGTAATCTATCATATAAGTAAATTGAAAGAAAAATCCATATGATCATTTCATTAGATGCTGAAAAAACATTTGACAAAATCCAAAACCCCTTCATGATAAAGGTCTTGGAGAGATCAGGGATACAAGGAACATATCTAAATATAATAAAAGCAATACACAGGAAGCTAAGAGTTAACATCAAATTAAATAGAGAGAAACCCAAAGTGATTCTACTAAAATAAGGAACAAGTCAGGACTGTCCACTCTCTCCATATCTCTTCAAGAAAGTTCTTGAAGTTTTACCAATAGCAATAAGACAACCAAAAGAGATCAAGGGGATTCAAATTGGAAAGGAAGAATTCAAATTTTTGTTTTGATATGATAGTGTACATACGTGACCCAAAAAACTCTACCAGAGAACTCCTACAGCTGATAAATACCTTCAATGATGTGACAGGCTACAAGATCAACTCAAAAAAATCAGTAGTCCTGCTATACACAAATGATAAAGAAGCTGAGAGGGAAATCAGAGAAACAGCACCTTTCACAATAGCCACAAATAACAAAATATCTTGGGGTAACACTAACCAAGGAAGTGAAAGACCTATTTGACAAGAGCTTTATGTCTTTGAAGAAAGAAATTGAAGAAGACACCAGAAAATGGAGAGATCTTCCATGCTCTTGGAAAGGAAGGATCAATAGTAAAAATGGCAATCCTACCAAAAACAATGTATAGATTCAGTGCAATCCCCATCAAAATCCCAGCAAAATTCTTTGCAGACCTTAAAAGAACAATATTCAATTTTATACAGAAAAGCAGAAAACATAAGACAGCCAAAAGAATCATGTATAATAAAGGAAATTCTGGAGGTATCACAATCCCGACTTTAAACTCTAATGCAGAGCTACAGTACTGAAAACAGCTTGGTATTGGAATAATAACAGACAGGAGGACAGACGGAAATTGAGGATCTGGATATCAATCCACATAACTACTATCCCAGGATTTTTGACAAAGAAGCAAAAAATATAAAATGGAAAAAAAGATATTCAACAAATGGCACATGTATAACTGGCTATCAACATGTTGAAGAATGAAAATACATCCATATCTATCGCCATGTACAAAACTCAAGTCCAAATGAATCAAAGACCTCAACATAAAACCAACCACACTGAACCTCATAGAAAAGAAAGTGGAAAGTACACTTGAACATATTGACAAAGGAGACCACTTCCTAAATATAACCCTAGTAGCACAGGCACTGAGTGCAACAATTAATAAATGGGTCCTCCTGAAACCGAGAAGCTTCTGTAAAGCATAGGACATGGTCAGCAACCCAAAATGGCAGCCTACAGAATAGGGAAAGATCTTCATGAACCCTACATCAGACAGAGGGCTGGTCTCCAAAATATACAAAGAACTCAAGAAATTGTTCATTCAAAGAACAAATAATCCAATAAAAATTGCAGTACAGGCCTAAACGGAGAATGTTCAAAAGAGGAATCTAAAATAGCTAAAAGACTCTTAAGAGAATGCTCAACATCCTTAGTCATCAAAAAATGCAAATCAAAACAAATCTGAGATTCTATCTTACACCTGTAAGAATGGCCAAAATAAAAAACACTGATGATAATTTATTCTAGCGAGCATGTAGGGTAAAAGGAACCTCCTCCACTGCTGGTGAGAATAAAACTGGTATAGCCACTTTGGATATCAGTATGGTTATTTCTCAGAAAATTAAAAACAACTTACCTCAAGAGTTTACATTTTGAAACAACAATCATATCTAAGAGAGAACTAACTGGGAATGGCATGAGATTTTAAAACTTCAAAGCCAACACAGCAATGTTGCTTTTCTAATATTACAACATCTCCTTATCTTTCCTTAACAGTTTCATGAACTGGAAACCAAATACTCAAATATATGAGCATTTGGTGACCATTATCATTGAAATCACCACAGGAAATATTTGATTTAAAAAAAAAATAGCTTGTAGAAATCATTTGAGATTCAAACTGTAGGAATTCGTGGTTTCTAGAAGTTGGCGAAGTGTAGGCAAGCTTTAAACGATTAGAAGTACTCCTTATGAGCTTTGCATGAAACTTTTCTGCTACCCGACTTATTGATAAATTATGAGCCTTGTATTCTGTAATTCTCCTATAACACCACCTATTGGCAGGTTTAGGTGTGATCAATCACAAGTTCATAGTGAGATTGCTTTCATAATGAGATCTTATTTCAAGAAACAAAGTGAGGAATAGCTAATACTAAAGAAAATAACTATTATAAAAAATGTGAAAACATACCATTTTAAGTTTGCCAATACTCTAGAAAATTTTTTAAAAAATCAGTGGGTCCTAATGTAAAACATGAACCATATAAAATATATTATTATATTACAGTCTGTGATAATTATACTTCTTTTCATACATGGTTATCCAAAAGATGAAGAATGGACATTTGCATAAAATCTCACTACTTTCCCTCTAAGTCATTCTGTGAAAGAAAATCTTTAAAGGCAATGTCTATTAAGAATAAACAACTAACTGGGAAATTATAAATGAGTGTAGTAGTTAAAATGGAAAAAAATCAATAAAATATAGGAGAAAGAGCAGTGAGTTCAGAGGAAGAATAGATCAATGAGCTTAAAATTTCAAGTGAAAAACTTCCCAATAGATAGGTTGTAGTGGATGGAAACTTAGATAATAAAAATATAATGTCACATTTTCAGATGATATTACTTTGAGTGAGAAAACAGATGCATGTATATATGTGCACAGTTATTTCTATGCACTTATGTAAGGTTAAAATCATATATAAGTATATGTGTGTACTCATGTGCTTATATTATAACTCATATAGTTGTATTATAACTCACCAAATGAAAGAGAAAAGATAGCCAAAATGAAGGCTTTGTTTTATAGAAATAAGAACAAAAGATCACTAGCAAAATTCTTCATATAGATACATTTTTATTAAAAATTTTCGCCTCCTCCCCACCTCCCTTTTCCCTCCCCCTTCCCCCACTCCCCACCGCCCACTCCCCTCCCCCTCCCGCTCCAGTCCAAAGAGCAGTCAGGGTTCCTTGCCCTGTGGGATGTTCAAGGTCCTCCCCCCTCCATCCAGGTCTAGGAAGGTGAGCATCCAAACAGGCTAGGCTCCCACAAAGCCAGTACATGCAGTAGGATCAAAACCCAGTGCCATTGCCCTTGGCTTCTCATCAGCTCTGATTGTCTGCCATGTTCAGAGGGTCCGGTTTTATCCCATGCTTTTTCAGTCCCAGTCCAGCTGGCCTTGGTGAGCTCCCATTATATCAGCCCCACCGTCTCAGTGGGTGGGTGCACCCCTCGGGGTCCTGACTTCCTTGCTCATATTCTCCCTCCTTCTGCTCTTCATTTGGACCTTGGGAGCTCAGTTTAGTGCTCCAGTGTGGGTCTCTGTCTCTATCTCCATCCATCGCCAGATGAAGGTTCTATGGTTATATGCAAGATATCAAAAATGTTAAAATGTCAAGATGAAAATGTATTTCTATTTTTCTGAGGAGGATATACCTCATACACAGGTGTAAACATCAAATTGATGTTAAATTCATAATAACAACATGTCTGGGATGAATTTTTGCTTCAAAACATTGAAAGAAATTTTAAAACCATGACCTTGCCTAAATTATTTTTACATATAACAGTTTAATGCACACACCTTCCAATGTGTTATAACGGCTCTTGTCACACACTATTTAAATGCAAAGGAACCGCAAGTGGGCTCCAGAGAGGGCATGACCCTATGTTGTGTAGCCTTTGGAAGTAAATAATGACAGAAGAGAACAATTTTGATTTTTGTTTTCCACAGAATCTTTAAGGAATGCCAGCCAGGAACATGTTTTCATCATAAGGTTATTTAAGTAAAAAGTTAACTGTGACTTAGAGACAAAGATCAACAAATTCATACGTTCTGAGGCACATGCCATAATACCATTACTCACTAGCAACATTTGTACATTGTCCTTATGGACAAATAACAAAAAAAAAAAACAAAAAACAAAAACCGAAATCTAGAAAGTATGGGGAGAACTCTGCAAAGTAAGGGAAATTGAAGAATTCTTTGTTAACAAACAATGTCAATAAGCAGAAGTCCTCAATATAAGCTACTTTCTGCAGAAAGTCAAACATGATTGGGGACTTTCAAAAGTGCTTATTTTGTTCAAACTGTTTATTCCATTAGAAATAATTTGGAAATTGTCTTATTTTATAAGGTTAGGCAAAACTTCATTGTAGGATCAGACAAAGAATAAAATTAAATTAAAATTCCACTTAAGTTATTAACATGGACACAAAAATGGCAAATATAATTTCAGATAATAATGATGGCATATTACAACAAATGTTATCAAATTTTAGTTGGTGTGAGATTAATGATTTTATTTTCTGAACAAATTGATTTTACTGGTATGAATGTCAAAGGAAAAAAGAGAAAATTGTAATTTCTTTTTCTAACAATGTAAGTAACATTTGAAGGAAAGTTACACTAACTTCTTTTCTTATTTTTCTTTTCTTTCTTTCTTTTTTTAAATTTAAGTTCTTAATATATTGCCCTAGGTGGCCTAGAACCTACAACAAAAACTCTTTCTTTCTTATCTTCTCAAGTACTTGAATTATAAGAGTACGAGCCCATGCCTAGTTTAATTTCCACTTTTAAATAAGTTTTTTTGGCACTATGTGAGCACAATCATACATATTACAACAAGGATGGACCAACCATATATATGATGTTGAACCCAGAAATTTTCAGTGTCAATAAAAAATTCGCTTCAGTATATAATAGCTCCAAAAAATTAGCCTCCTATTTTTGGGGATTATTGCATAATTAAATTGAATGTGCTTTGGTTTTAAAATGTGTAGAACACACCCTTATATATAGTCCAAATGCTTGCTAATAAGTAATAAATCTTCTACTTGGCATATGATTTTTGCTTATTATAAAAACATTAATTTGAAATGTTATATAATTTTATACTAGCTCTAACCTTATACATCTTACATCTATGATATACTGTGATTATATCAAGTTGCCACTATGTTTGAACTAGCCTATCTGATTTTGTGTAAGCCTACCTCATTGTGACAGAATAACATTAATGATACAGTTTACAGAAATGTCTTCTTATAAATTGGTGATGTTCACTTGTATTGGGATAGAGAAGTCCTTTATATGAGATTCATTAAAATCCTGTAGCAAACTATTATTAATGGAGAAACCATTAGCAATTACTTTGTAATTAAAGACAAGTGGGGCTTTTTAAGAACTGTTTCTGACCTAAACAATTCCAAGGACTTTGTGTGTAGCTTAACAAAGGACTTGGTCCAGATACTAATTTCACCAACTCAATGTACAGTCAACTCATCATTATTTTATGTTGCCCTGAAGATTTGCTTGTTTTGTTTACATTTGGTTCATGTTCAAGCTAATCCCTGTTGTGGATATTAGATGATGGGAACTTAATTTAACTCTGGTGTTTAGAAGTGGACCATTTAGGATTAAATGAAGTTTTCAGGATGAAGTTCTCATAACTGAAAGAATTTGACTTTGTGAGAAGAGAAAGAGAGACCAGGGGAACTCAATAGACAGGTACAAACCCTTTCAGTGCCACCTCAAACATTTTCTGGGAGCTAATTTTTCAGAAATATATCACTAGATGTTGCCATTGTCCTTAGACAAAAACTCTGAAGTGAAACAAAACTCTTTTCTTCCCACGTTACCTAAACTGCGACAATGTGTTATTGACAATAGAAAACTAGCATACCTACCTGTGATGTGACAGTCAGCCAATAGGCATGCCAGTTTTGAATGGGGAAAAATACTTTTTTTTTTTTTTGGTTTTTCGAGACAGGGTTTGGAGCCTGTCCTGGAACTAGCTCTGTAGACCAGGCTGGTCTCGAACTCACAGAGATCCGCCTGCCTCTGCCTTCCAAGTGCTGGGATTAAAGGCATGCGCAACCATCGCCCGGCTCTGGGAAAAAGTACTTTGAAATAAGGATGACAGGTTGCAAAATCATGGTATAAAAAATAATAGACAGAGTACTCTGTGAAGATTAAAAACAGTGGGTTGATGCAGAAAAGAATCATAACTCCAAACAGAAAAATGCACGTGAACAGCTTGGTATATGGTAAATATCAGTAAATTGTGGCCATAAGCCACAAATCAAAGGAAAAGAGATCACAACAACATCATCAAACGTATCTCAAACACACTGATCAATGTGCCTTTGTGTAATTGTGCTTGTGTGTGTGTCTGAAAGAGAGAGAGAAAGAAAGAGATCCATTACCAGAATATAAGCCAGAGTTCACTGAGAAAATGAGTATGTGATGCATGAGTTATGATTTTAATTCTACATATTTTTTAAATGGGAAGGTTAATGATCATGCATAAGTTGTAAAAGTTGGGAAGTGATTCTCAGTAGAAACAGAAAAATATATATAAGGAAAGTATTTTATTTATTTGATTGAATCAAAATTATGAATTTCTACTCTTATGAAGGTATGAAAAATTAAGATGGCATATTATAAAAAATATTTAGTAAAAATTGTAAATGCTTTGTGTTTTAAGACAATCTAACATTTTGACATTGCATAATGATACTGTTAGTGTTCACACTGAGAACTGTGAGATGTAATAGCAAAATATAAGTAATAATTAAAAGAAACAAAATATTTAAGCAAATTTAACATTTTGTATTGGTCCACAATTTGAGCTATAATAATCCAGAACATGTTAGGACTTATGCAAAGGAAAAGAAAAAGGCAAAATCACAGCAGGTAAAATAATAATGAATGTAGAGATAAAGCGGAACATCAGTCTATACTGTGCTGAGTTGCTCAGTAAATATTTACTAAGAACAGAAATTCAGCAGAACAAAGGGCTACATAAAAGGAGGCCATGGCCAAAAATATGTGTTCAGGAAATTAAATGATAGAGCCTAGATTTGTACATAAAGACTTTGATTCTCTTCATCTTGGGTCTCTAGGCATGTGGCATTCTGAGGCGACAATCTATACCACTAATCCCAGCCTTTACATTTTAAGGAAATATGGTACACGAAAAAGAGCAGTGAAGATGGTTCAATAGTTCACTGGACTAGAACTAAAGCCACAGTCAGGACTGGAGCAGCTGTAGAGTATGCAGACTGAGGGCATACAGTGCATTGTTGGTTCATGAGCACTTTGGGGCACTGCAAATGGGACATTCTTAGAATTAGCTAAAATGTATTTATTTGGGAGTGACAAGTTTATAGAAAATGTCTGTAACTTTGAATTTAAAAGTTTATTGAAAGAAATAGAGCTTATGAGTCATGGATTTACATTTGAAAGAAAAAAGAACACAGATTATGTTACCACTATGAAAAGGATTAGGAATCAGGCTCTTAGCAGACTAATTTATTTAATCTACCGACATGTCAGTGTCTTCATGAGTAACACATGCAAGACAAAGAAGAGGGTCATAGGAAAGGTTTGTTTGTCTCTTTTGGGTAGGAATGAAGACTGTAATGCTGGAAGCTAGAACAGTGCCTGACATCTAAGAAGTGCTCAGTAATGACTATATGCTATCAATCCATTGAAGAAATTTGATATGTTGCTCTTCTATCCAGGGAGTCTGCAAAGTTATCACAGCATGATTTGAAACCTCTGCCTTTGATAGTGTGACCCTCTGATATATTTGATGTTGAATAATTTAACAGCAGGTATGCATTACAGTCATAAAATTTGATGCTGTGACTATTGCAAGGAGATAAGGAAAAGAAAAAGCAGGGCATTTATATGTAAGGCAATTGAGATGTAAAAGGTCATGTAAATCAGAAGCCAGTAGATGACAGCGGGGGACTCTTGGCCCTGATGTTTGCCTGCAGGTGTCTTGCTTTTCTGCAACACTAGGCATTGTTGTCATTATGGTTTTAGTTTAGTAAGGTTTCTTTTATGTGTGTTCCGTGTAGGGCATCTCAGGTAGGGTACAAGTGTGTATATAACTTTTTCTATAATAACAAAGACTCTTTTATATATCAGGAGAGCAAGGAACTAATGAAGAGTTGTACATAGACTCAAGTATTTTAGAAAGGCATTGGTATAAAAATAAATATATTCAATGGCTTTAGAAAAAGAATGGCTTTGTGTATTTATAGGGACTGGAAAAGAAAGCTTATTTAATAGAAAATAAAATGTGAGCAAGGGCATGGAGTCTTGATATAATGAAAGATAATACATCCCAAGAAGAATATTTTGGCTGAATATACAAAGAAGTATTGCTCATGGCCCGTGAGATAGCTCAGTGTGTAATGACTGAGTGGGCAAAGGCTCTTGCTACAAAGCCCACTGTCTTCACTTGGATCCCAATGATCCACCTGGTAGGCAGAGATGACTGACTTTCCCCATATTTTCCAGATACTAAACCTTTAAGAAAGGTGGAAAGACAGAAAAGGCATGTGGTCAGAAAACATGATAGAAAAGAAGGAAGACAGGTATTTGGTTTTCTATTTTATTTTCATGATTTTATGTCATATTTTCCTTCAGCAAAATTACCTGTAAAATGATAATCACAGGTATTTAGAGCTTTGGTTTTAGCTGTAGAAACACATGATGCCATTGTGTGTGTGTGTGTGTGTGTGTGTATGTGTGTGTGTATGTACCCATACATATGTACAAGTGTAAATGGAGGCCAGAGGACAGCCTTGGCTATCTAGGTATTATCTGCTTTGATTCTTTAGGCTAACGTTTCACCATCTTGGGTATTGCCATGTAGGTTAGGTTAATTGGCTAGTGAGCCCCAGGCCCAGGGTTCCACTTTTCTGTGCCTTCCCAGCATTCAGATTACAAGTAAGTGCCACCATGCCTTTTTTACATGGTACCTAGGGATAAAAGTCCAGTTCCTCTGCTTAGAAGACAGGCATTTGAATGACTCTTCTTTTTCCATGGTCTTGGACCATGTGATCCCTGATGTTGCTTCCCATAAGAGTCAGATGCAAAAGCAGTTGGTTTGTGTATATGTGAATATGTGTTTGTTTGTATATCTGTGTGCTTGTGTGTGTGTGTGTGTGTTGGAGAACAGGGGCAGATAAATTATTACTCCAGTCTGAATCCAAGTATGATAAACAATGTTTCTGAAACACAAGTCAAGACCACAAAGAATGGATGAATTATTGCTTTGGCATTTTCTTTGTTATTTATGTCCAGAAATCAATCATCAGCTGAAGGGGCAGAGTAATTTATAAGTTAGGTGGCATCAAATGCTTGTGGGACTCAAGTGGTATAACCTTTCTATGAATTCTTATGAGATTTTATGACAGTGGAAAATAATCTTATTATAAAACTGGCATTAATAACTTGCTACATGTTATTCTAACATGATATAACATGTGAATTAAAAATAAAATACCTGCTGAAAAGAGAAGTTCCCTTTACTATATGAAGCAGTTTCTCCTTTCTTACCACACCTTGTTTAATAAAAATAAATGTAGGTGATGAAATATATATTATGAAAACAAGTTAACCAAAAAGACTTGTCATTTTGATGGGAGAGGTTATTTGTTCAACAAAATATCCAAGCACACAACACAATCTGGAAATCCAATAGGGAGAGCAGAGACACCCTGTTTCAAAGCTTTTCCCTTTCCCTGCCTGAGTTTTGGATCAGAAGTAAGTGTCTGAAGGATATTGATTAAAAGGATAGGCATAGTTTTATGAACATATTTTGCTTCCTCAAACCAGGAAGGACTAGACAGTGACTGTGTCTTGTAAGGGTAAAATTGAGGATGAAGCTCTTGTAACAAATTGCAAACATCCAATTTCTCCTCTATCCCCTCTCCTTGTTCTGTGCTGTTTTCAAAATCATTTTGATCAACAGGCTCACAGTCATGACATACATTTACAGCTAGCGTTATGGTGACCAAATTAATAGAAGTCTGGAGAGGTATGCCAAAAAGCCGTTGTAATAATAAGGAAATAAAATTGGTAACCAGAAGAAATGGTTTCTTTAGCAAGTTAGTATATACTGTTTTCCTATTGGCTTCATGTAAAAAGAGAGCATACTGCAAAGTGTTTTGAAAATAAATGATCAAATAAATAACCATAGTGAGTTAGTAAATTGATGTTTGGATGCCCATGGCATCAACATGAATTTTTATGAAGCTATTTCATTCCTAAACTAGACCCTAGTTTCCTGAATAGAGCCCTCAGTTTTAAATAGAGTGTGATTAAGCTATTTTTGTAAGAACGGGATCCTTACTTGGTGCTCCTGGGAGTTTGAAATGTTGGTCTTTTGAGCCTGTTAGTTTGTGACTTGACAATCCCTACAGATGTTGGGAAGCAGCAATGAGTTACAGTCAAATCTTGTGATGACAAAAGGATACTGTTGATACTCCAGTCTGCATTGTGTTTGATTGGATGCTATGATGGTTAGTAGGACATGTGTGCTGAAAGAAATTTGACATGACATTTTCATTTTGTTGTGGGTTTAATCAAGGTACAATCCCATCATAAATTGAGAGGCATCCATCAAAACATCAAGAATCACTGTAAATTGTTTTGAATCAGTAACTTGGAATAGAGTATTGTTCTGGAAAGTTGAAATCAACTGATATTATTCGAATCCCATTTATTTTTCAGTAGTGGCATGATCATAGTTATACTAAAAAAAGTTTTATCTTACACTATGCCTACAGTTTAATATGATATAATACTTTTTGATTGGTAGGTAAGAACAAATGGAACTGTGGATGTTTTTCACCACGAAATAATCTACTTTTATATCAACCTATCTCAAACTTCTGCCCCATCTATGAGACATGAAAGAACTATGTGCCTTGACATGATGTTATTACCTATACCACATGAAATATGTCTCATGCAGAGTCTGAGATTATGCAGTTTCAGGAAATGGTGTTTGATCTACCAATTTTCTGAACACACTAGTGTGCCAGGAGCCATATTATTAAACATGTGCTTGTCCATTAGTACAGTTAGCACAGTATATATACTATATATGTATACATGTATGTGTGTGTATATACATATATGTACTGCATATTTGGGGTATATATTTGGGACACACACACACACACACACACACACATATATATATATATATATATATATATATCCATCCCATGTTGTGGACAGGACAAGCAGCAACTCTGATTAGGAAACTTGCATTTAAACACTTGGCCATTAGATGGCAAGGAAAGAGAAAGCCAAATATTTGCAAAAAATGTCTTTTTTTTTTCTTTCTTACTGTCGTGATCCTAGAGAAGCTAAATAAGAAGGTGAACCCAAAGAAAAACATATAGTCGTCCTCCTGGATATTAACCTTCATCAGACGATGAAAGGAGACAGAGACAGAGTCCCACATTGGAGCACGGGACTGAAATCCCAGGGTCCAAATCAGGAGCAGAAGGAGAGAGAGCACGAGCAAGGAACTCAGGACCGCGAGGGGTGCACCCACACACTGAGACAATGGGGATGTTCTATCGGAACTCACCAAGGTCAAAACTAAAAGAAAACTAGAAGACGGGGAAATATTGATAAGGCAAAGTTCGTATATTTGGTCTTGTTTGTTGATCTTTGTTCTAGGAGGTGAGGTAGAACACTACATAGTGTTAGTAAGTCTGTTTTTGTAGAACATTCCCATTTTAGAATCAACATGAGTCCTGCTATATAGAGTTTAAAACTCATTCCAGTTAGTGTAACTCATCACAGATTACAATGCTTGATTGTCAGCTGAATAAACCTGATTCTTTGTAGTTGCAGGTGGTAATTTTGGTGGTGGTATGTGTGTGTTCACTAAACCAACTGCAATGACACATGTATGGCACTGTCTAACTACGTTGACATTAGAAATCAACAGTGGAGCAACTGGTGAACTCAACACAACTGCTAATATTCCAGAGATGAAGCTCAACACATTTTATGAAAAAAATTAAATTTTATCATAAAATATATCCTTTCTGAAATTTATTTAGCCACTACTCCCACAGATTGCTTACCGAGAAAGAGTTATAAATCATAAACAATGATGGAAGCTCCAATTTTATTGTGTATATATTCTCTCTGTTCTTGACACTCCAGGTTTTTTGTTGTTTTTGTTGTTGCTGATTTGTTTATTTGTTTTATCTATTGGTGTTTTTTTTAAGAAAATATTTCCTGTTGGTTAATGTTGTCCATGTCTATTTCCTTCAAGGAAATACTCTTTGTTTTTCCCCCTGATGTTTATCAGGACAACTTTATTTTGACTTTAAAAAGCTGTCTCAGGTTTTGTTTTTTCCAATTAGTCTTGACATATTCAGTTAGTAACAGAAGCATTAAAATCCCAATTTCCCCCTCTCCAGACTGATGTGTGCATGTGGAAAGCATTTCTCAGGTCTCAGGGCAACTTCTGAAGCAAGATCTGGCTTGGAGTGGTCACACTTGATAGGATCAAGTCATAAGATTTAGGGATCTGTTCTAGCCCTATTCCTGTGAGAGATGGTCACCTACAGGAGACTTTCTCAGTCCTGTTCATTCTTATATAAGATGCTGATCACATTCTCAGTCTTGTAGATTGACTCCTGTCAACAGTCTTGCTCATAGGCCATTTATATGGTATATACTTACAACAAAACTCTCCCCTCTTTATACCAGTGTATCACATTAGAACACAATATATGAAACTCCATTGACTATGAGAAATCTCCGTTTGAAATACAATATGAGGAACTTCATTGATTATGAGAAGAATCCACATGTTAGAATTCATGTGAAATGAGTGACTGACGTCCACTGTCCACATTTTACAAAGGTAGCATAGAAGATTCAGATGCCTTAGGAAGGTCCAGAACTCTTCTCTATGTTTCAAAATCAAGTACCATGATATTAGAACCAGATCAAAGTTGCTTTGAATCCAGTTTAATACTGAAATAAGGAGTTTGAAAGCACTGCAAGGCTGCAAGATGGCTCAGAGGATGAGTCCTTACTGCTATATCAGAGGACAAAACTTACTTTGCAATAATGAGTGGCTCAAAAGTATTTAGAGGTTTTTCACTGAGTTTCTGACCTCTATAGGCACCACATCCTCATACGCGTTTACTTCATTGAACACACACACACACACAGAGAGAGAGAGAGAGAGAGAGAGAGAGAGAGAGAGAGAGAGAATCTTTTTTAAACAGTACAAAGGGAATTGATTAATTAAAGACAGTAGTGGCACGATTGAGCATCCTTTGGGTATATACCCAAAAGTGGTTTTACTGGGTCTTGAGGAAGGTTGTTTCCTAATTTTCTGAGAAATCGCCACACTGACATCTAAAGGGGTTGTACCAGCTTGCATTCCCACCAGCAATGCAGAAGTGTTCCCTTTATTCCACAATTTTTTCAGCATAAGTTGTCATCAGTGTTTTTGATCTTGGTCATTTTTACAGGTGTAAGATGGAATCTCAGAGTTGTTTTGAGTTGCGTTTCTCTGATGACTAAGGATAAGGATGTGCTCAACTATGTTCATAGCAGCTTGGTTTTTCATAGCCAGAACCTGAAAACAACCTAAATGCCCCTTGACCGAAGAATGGATAAGGAAACTGTGATACACTTACACAATGGAGTACTACACAGCAGAAAAAAATTAACGACATCTTGAATTTTGCAGAAAAATGGATGGAGCTAGAAAACATTATTTTGAGTGAGGTAACTAAGACACAAAAAGACAGTTATCACATGTACTCACTCATAGGTGGTTTTTAAACATAAAGCAAAGAAAACGAGCCTACAAATCACAATCCCAGAGAACTTAGACAACAGTGAGGACACTATGAGAGTCTTACATAGATCTAATCTACATGGGAAGTAGAAAAAGACAAGATCTCCTGAGTAAATTGAGAGCATGGAGACTTTGGGGGAGGGTTGAAGAGGGAAGAGGAGAGGCAGGGAACAGAGCAGAGAAAAATGTAGAGCTCAAGAAAAATCAATAAAAATTGTTTTTCTATTATGGTTTCTGAATATTGTATAATTTTTACTTTATTATCTCTCTTTTTCCATTTTACTGATATGGGAGTTACGTGTATGTTTGCATTTTATTATTATATAAAAATGCCTCTATGATTCATGTGTCAAATTAAGACTTTAATTTTTATAAAATTATTTGTTTCCCTGTGGGAAAAAAAAGCACAAGAAATGGATATAGACAGAGATACGCTTATTCTCACAAAGAAATTCATAGAAACATAAAGTTAGAAATCATAATATATACACATAAAACCTATGAGGCTAAAAAAATGCCTGGCAAAATATTATCAACTATTACCATTTAATGTTTAATATTTTTCTCATAGTGCTGACTAATATTAAATCAAATTAAAGAAATAATATGCAGGGTAGCTTTCCACTATTTTAAACATTAGTGAAGCAATTCACTGCTTCACCAGGTATTTGTATGACACTTTCTAAAGTTCTGTGGAGGTTAAGATAGATTAATGTCCATCACAGCAGTGTCACAAGTAAATGTCTTAGCAACTTTTCTGCTGTTGTGATAGGTCTAACACCAGTTATAAATGAATTTGTATTGATTTATGATTTTAGAGTGTTAGAATCCATGATGGCAGAGAGAAAAAAAGAGCTCAGTGCTCCCATCTTGGGCCACAGTCACTAAACAGAACATTAACAATGGCTTTAGAAACCTCAAAGCCTATCTCCAGTGACAAACTTCCCCTAGTGAAGCCACACCCCTTAATATGTCCCGAACAATTCCGCCAATTGAGCTCAAAATATTCTATAAATGAGGATCTAGGAGCCGTTCTCATTTGAACAACCACAGTGGATTTCAGTACACCATTACATAAAACATACACTGGAAAATCCTTCAAATTCAAATTCAAATTAATTCAATTAAAACCTAGTTGAAATCAGAAGCTTTACTTTAAAGAAATCTTTCTTTTCTATAAGTTCCTCAGTTGTTCTGTTTTTTTTTTTTGTTTTCATAGTTTTTAATGCTCTAAGATTTTTTTCTTATTTTTTTCCTATGTTCATTCTTACTCTAGATTCAAAACTCCATGGCATTAGGAATAATTCAGATTTGTTAACTGTTTATTTTCTTCCCCTAAAATCTACATAGCTCACAGATGCTAATAGGTAAGGAATTGTTTCAAATTATGAGAAAACATTGGATTAGTGGAAGCATAAGAAATGTAAATTCTGGAATAACAATATAGTAATGTGCTTTAGAGATCTAGAAAAATAGGAGCAACAGATAGAATTTGACTGTTTCTACTGATGTGATATATTTATAAAAGAGAATAAGTGGCCGGGCGGTGGTGGCGCACGCCTTTAATCCCAGCACTCGGGAGGCAGAGGCAGGCGGACCTCTGGGAGTTCGAGGCCAGCCTGGTCTAGAAGAGCTAGTTCCAGGACAGGAACCAACAGCCTCGGAGAAACCCTGTCTCAAAAATCAAAAAAAAAAAAAAAAAAAAGAGAGAGAGAGAGAATAAGTGATATATAAATATTTATATTCTGTGATATTCAGGGGCTCCACTGAATCAAACATATTATTTAACTATGAAAAAAGATCCAAACTGAAAGTAGTTTGTGGAGCAATGCCAAAGCATGACAAGCTAATAGCTATTTAGAACGAAAGGTTGATAGCCTGACCCAGTCTTCTGAATAGAAAGAAACTAATGGATTCATGCATTTGGCAACTATTTTTCAAGTTCCTGCTACTGACCAGATATTTCTCTAGGAATTGGAAGCATATAGAGAGGGAAAAAGAGCAGACTTCCATGACTCTGGAGATGGCTTTGTTAGTAAAGTTATAGTCCTGCCAGCTAAAGACCTGATTTTAGGTTTCATCATGATTCTGTCATCACAGCACCATGGAATGTACAGGGTGTCTTAGAAACTTAGAGATTGTTGAGAAGAGACACCATGACTGTTGTAAAGGAAAACATTTAATTGGGCTGGCAGCTTACAGTTTCAGAGGTTTAGTCCATTATCACAAGGGCAGGTAGCATGGAAGTGTGCAGGCAGACATAGTGCTAGAGAAGGAACAGCAACTTGTTGATATGTAGGCAGCAGGAAGTCGACTGTGACAATGGGTGTTATCTTGAGCATAAGAGTGGGCAAAGCCCTTTCCCACAGTGACATACTTCCTCCAACAAGGCCACAATTCCTAATGGTGCCACTCATTACAAAATTTGGGGGGTCAATTATAATTAAATTGCCACACGTAGGGTCACTGAAATACATAGATAAGTTAGTTTAGCCACGTCAGTGGGTTCTAGGTCCAGTGAAGCATTCTGCCTCAAAAAGCAAGGTAGAGAGAAAACTAGAACACTTGGCATCAGCCTCCAGCCTCCATATGCATATGCACAAAGATACCTATGGATCCTAAGTTCATGATGCTACCCAGTGTCACAATCTTCTTCCTGTTGTCCGCATATCAATATATAACAGCTCCTTCTTCAGCATCTTGCCACCATGCTCCCTGCCACTCTAATGGTACATGCCACCTCCCCCCCACACACACACACAAACAAATGTAGCTAGCCTTCCTTCTTTCAAGGAACCTATTTCTCCGAAATAAACAAAGGTATAAAATATTTTTTATGTCAGTGAGAACATTGTTCGCAGAATTATTAGAAAATGTTTGCAATAAAAGTTGGAAATGGGAGGTGACAATACCTCAGAGGTAAATGGGGAAAGTTAGTTGGAGGGACCTATAGCAATGAAAACACCAAAAATGTAGATCTTATTAATCTACATGACAAGTAATAGCAAGACAAAGCTAAGTGTGAAAAGTCCAGATGATTAACATTTTAAAGGTAATTTCTTCTTAACTAAATAATATACTTAGCAGTAAAATAGTTACTATATCATCTTGGAAAAGTATTTCAGATTACCCTTTGCACGTTGTACATTAAATTAAACATTTTTTGATATTTCTCTTTCCTTTTAAAAACAATTATTTTGCAAGCCTGAATAGAAATATCTAAGTGATAAACTAAGGTCATTGTGTTTGAGTTAATCTTTGTTTACCGTTTAGAGGGTCTTCTCTGGCAGAGACCTATAGAAGGTAAAAAGTGCTTGTGCACACAGACAAGCCCTGAAGGAGCCGGGAAAGATAAATTGGCAGGCATCTTTCAAAGGAAAGTGATGTTTAACCTGTCCTTCTTTTGGAATACTAGGAATGGGTGAGTTTGTATCCCTTGCTGTGCCATGACTCAGACTCTACACATATCTCCCAGAAATTGTTTTACTTATCCTAGACCCTTTTCCCCTAAAACTGTGAGCATTACTTTTAGGTCACAAAAACTAATCCTTATGAGAGATGTTATTTGTACTCAGTATCAGCTTAAGTGACTTCTGTGTCATCCCAGCTCAGGATTTATGTTTACCTCAGTCATTCTTCCTAGACCCTCTTATCTTGAGCATTTTTTTAAGTCAACAAGAACCCATCTTATGCATGAAACCATGTGTACTTTGCAAAGAGCTTCAGTGTAAACATATCTTAAGCTTTGCTATACTCGCAGGGCTGAGTTCATTATTATCTGAAAACTTTTTTTCTAAAGTTATACAATGTTTAAATATAGCAAAAATAAATGAGTTGATGTCAGATTCCAAAAAGACTCAGCCCAGCAGCAGTTGCCAATATCAACCTTAACTGATTTACATTCTTTTGTCATCCAGATCATTTCCCTGCAGAGTATCCCCATAATCTTTCAGCAATGTACACATAAGAAGTTAAATAATTTAATTTAGTGACTGAGTGTTGTATCATATATTAAGTTGGCAATAGGCATGAGAATATCACCACTGACATCTCTGAAACCACTTTTCCTAACAACTGTTGATATTAATGGAAATAATGTTGACTTTAATGATGAGAATAAAACTGAAAAAAATTTCCATCCTCACCATTAGTAATATTCTGAGAATTTCTCACAAAACATGTCAATTTTACAAGAGAAAATTTCAAGACAAATTTAAAAGTTATATGCAACTACCCATAAAAGAATGATAGCATCTGTAATTGAATCTAGACAAGACAAATGGGCAAAGCAAACGAGGTACTGATGAAATATTCAGTGGAATGATTACTTAATCGTAGAATTGTTGATCTGAAGATACAGAAATCACTGAGGAGCTACAGCATGTGCTCTGAGCTGAAGCTAAGCAAGCTTAGATCTTTTTTCTCCTAGAGTAAGAGAGGAAAGGTATGGCTTAATTCAGTAGAACAAAATGCCATCTTTTCTCCTTTGTCTATGATCCATTTTCTCTTTTTCTTATCTTTCAGATGTTTAAGAGAACACTTAAATTATTACAAATGACAAGTATAAATTTATCATCCTCAGTTTTTTGGCATATTTTTAATATAGTTTTTGAAATCAGAAGAAACAAAAGGTTGGGTTTATTATATTCTTCTTCACAATAATTCCTTCCCAATATAATTATTCTTTGTATAAAAGTTCTTTTGGTTTTCCTTCAAACACATTGAGCAACAGCTCAACTGATTCATGCTCTGAGACTTGTGTATTCTGGGATGAATACCCCCCCCCCCCCCCGCCAATGAGAAGTCTTTCTCTGTACTTCTTATCTTTCCAGTCTTGAACTGGTCATTCAGCCTAGAGTTACAGCCATTTTCACTTGTACATCTCCACCATGGCCTCACTGTTGTTTCAGACAAAAGAAAACGTGGCCAATAAGAGGACAGAAGCTGCTGGAAATTTGTTGTGTATGTTTTACTATTTTAAAAATGCATTTATTATGTTTCCATGCTCATTTTAATGTAGTGAATTCTCCATTATGGTGGGAAATGGTGGTACAAGTCAACTCTTTGGACTGAAAACATTGACTAAGCCAGAATACTTAATCAATTTTTATTTAACAATTTATTTTTTATTGTTTTTCTAGAGCTATACATTTTTCTCTGCTCCTTTCCCTTGCCCTCTCCCCTTCTGCCTTCTTCTATGACCCCTATGCTCACAATTTGCTCAAAAGATCTTATCTTTTTCTCCTTTTTATGTAGATCTATGTATGTCTCTAATAAAGTCCTCTTTGTTGTCTAGGTTGTCTGGGGTTTGTGGACTGTAGGTTGGTTTTTCTTTGCTTTATGTCTAGAAGCCACTTATGAGTGAGTACATATTTTATTTGTTTTTCTGGGTCTGGGTTACCTCACTCAATGTGTTTTTTTCTAGACCCATCCATTTGCCTGCAAATTTCAGTCATTATTATTTACTTCTGTGTAGTACACCATTGTGTAAATGTACCACATTTTCTTTATCCATTCTTCAGTTGAGGGGCATCTCAGTTGCTTCCAGATTCTGTATATTACAAGTAATGCCGCTATGTATATAGTTGAGCATATGTCTTTGGGTATGATTGAGCATCCTTTGGATATATACCCAATAGCACTATTGCTGCATCTTGAGGTAGATTGTTTCCGTATTTTAATTAAAATCAAGTTTAATGAAATAAAATCTATCTGGGCAAGTTAGAGTAGAAGTATGCATCAAAGTTCAGGGACTCTTAGAAGAAGTAAATTTTAGTCAATGTGTCTTTAACTAGAGTGTGTTTAGATGGATGGAAGGAAATGGTTCAATTAACCATTGTGAAGTAAAGAATGGGAAACTAGAGAAGCTGTGTCTGGCCTTTCCAGATCCCTAAACAGCTGGCACCACTAAGTCTTATTAAACTTACTCACATGGAATGTTGTGTAGTAATTCCCTTCCTAGAACACAAAGGAGTAAAGGGAGTTTTTAACCTCTACTGCATTAGAGGAGTAAAAAGCTTAATAAAACTGGGCATTGTCAATAATGAATTTGCTTATTTTTATGCTTCAGTTTGTAATTTATGAAGGTATCAATAGGATATTAATAAACTTACACCAAGCCCTGTGACTTGCAGTGTTTTTAAAACATTAAGATAGGTTATAGATAGCTAAACCCAAAGTATATGCAGTGTGCCTTTCTGATGAAAAGATGTAGTGTGAACATTTGAGGTTGGGGCTACTCTCTAAATTTCAGCTTGAATTAAGTCAATAATGCCAACCTCTTTTTAGGTCATCGGGCATGATAGGTAAAAAATAGAGAGATTCTATTTCCACGTAGGACTTCAATACATTCCATAATTCAGTTAGATTGCCATGAAAATTTTATCCATAGAACAAACTGTTATCAGATGGTGTGAGCCTCCAAAATACCTTTTGGTAACATAAGAAAAGTCAAAGCATACTTAGAGTTAAAATCATGCCTACAAAAATAGTTGAAGAGAGAAACAAAAAAGAAATGCACATCAATACAGATATGTGTAGAAGGAGCAGCAAGGCTACTTCCCACCACCCAGGAGGGCTCCTGGCCCCAGGCTACCTTCACCCAAAATAATTACATGGAAACTGTGTTCTTTTAAACACTGCTTGCCCCATTAGTTTCAGCCTTTTCTTGGCTAACTCTCACATCTTGATCAACCCATTTTTATTAATGAGTGTAGCACCATGAGGTGGTGTCTTACCGGGAAGATTCTTAACTTGCATCCATCTCAGAAAGGAGAGCTATGGTGTCTAACTCACTTCCCTTCTTCCCAGCATTCTCTTCAGTCTACTCCGCCTATTTAAATTCTGCCCTATCAGACCAAGCAGTTTTCTTTATTAATTAACCAATGAAAGCAACAGATAGATAGAAGACACTCCCACATCAGATATGCACACGGGGTCAAAGGTTTTTCTAGTTGAGTGAAACCCAAACTCACACACATTTGTAATCAAGTAGACAACTAGGCTGTAAGTCTCTGTGAGAAATATGTCTTTCCCTCCACATACCAGATGCAATATAATGTAATGTATTGTTCAAATGTTAGTCTTGTGTGTTTGTGTATGATGTGTGTTAGGGACCAGCATGCAAATGGCACAGTGTGCTTATAAAGTTGATAGACAACCTCTTGTGTCTGGTCTTCCACTTTGAGACAGAGTCCATCATTGCTTTATGCTATTTACTACAGGCTAGCTGGCCTGTGAGCTTTTGGGGTTTTTCTTGTTTTCACCTCCCATCTTGTGGTAGAAAGATGGGAGCTACCATCTTTATGGTACTACAATTCTTGCTTTATGTGACTTCTCTGGATCTGAGCTCCAGTACTCATACTGGAGCAGCAGACACTTTACTCAGTGTCTCATGTGCCTATCCCTGAAGCTGGCTCTTCTTCATTAACCAACTCACCATAATATATAGTTCTCTCATACAGAAATTCAACGCTGTGAATTGAGAATAACCAAATCTAACCTTTGCAACTGCTATACTACAAGGCTTCTGATGCTCATGTGCAGAGCTTAACAATTGAAAATATGGACAATGCTAAAGTACACTAGCCACACATAATACTCATGTCTAACATGGGCTAGTACTAACAAAATAGGTGTGCTGCTAACTTTTTAAACCTGGTTATCTTACTCATTTCTCCTAACAGTGAAGTAGTCATTGTTGTGGTCTCTATTTTGTTGTTTAAAGATCTCCTCCTCCTATCCATCCTTTCCCTCTCTCTTGCTCCCCTTAAATTATTCAGTTAAGGTGGTGAAAACTATAAAACACAACTATTCCATAACACAACTATTCCATCACAACTGTGGTAATTGAAGATAAGTAAGAATTAACTATGCAGGAAGACTTTTAAAAATGAGAATATAAATTTTGACCTCAAGCTTTTAGAGAAGGTTTTAGTTTGTTTTACGGAGGGCAGGCCCCTTGTTCCATCCTGCTCGGCTAGCTTACATCCAAAATAACCACATGGAAATTGTATTCATTAAAATACTGCCTGGCCCATTAACTCTAGCCTCTTACTGGCTAACTCACATCTTGATTAACCCATTTCTATTAATGTGTATCGCCACTTGACTGGCTTACTGGCATGAGTCTGACCAGTGTCCATCTTGGGCAGGAGAAGCATGGCCTCTGCCAAACTTCCCTTCTTCCCAGCATTCTGTTCTGTCTACTCTGCTTACCTAAGGGCTGCCCTATCAAAAGGCCAAGGCAGTCTCTTTATTCAACCCATGAAAGCAACACACAAATACAGATGGAACTCCTACACCATTAATTCATTCAAGAAATGTGGGTCTCTAGTTCTGCTCACATGTTGATCAGGACACTGGACCCAGTCACTGAATAAATAGAGTTCAGGAGATCACAGATTACATACTTCAAGAAAGGGATTTGTAGTTGAGGAGGACTAGCAAAGGTGGGTTTTGTAGCTGTGTGTGCAGTTGAGAGTTGCATTTGTATTTGTAGTTGAGACTTGAGGAAGACAAGGAAAGGTGAGTTTGTTAATGGCAGAATGAGGAAGTTAGCTTTTTTGTTGTTTTGGGTTTTGCTTTATTTTTGAGATAGTGTTTCTTTGTGTATCTTTGGCTGCCTTAGAACTAGCTGTTTAGACCAGGCTGACTTTGAACATGTAGATCTGCCTGCCTCTGTCTCCTGGATGCTGGCATTAAAGTTGTGCATCATCACTAACTACTTTTGACTTTCTAGGGCCTGTTATATCATCCTCACCATCATATGGCTGCCTGTAATGCTGTTTTTCAAATTATTTTAGTTGACTAAAAATGTGAGCCATTTTTATTGGTGCACATTTTTACGTCCTATGGTCCAGTCTATCTTCCTGATTTTAAAGATTTTTTTATTATTTCATCATTTGCACATACAAAAATCCATATATATGAATATTATAACATAATTATATAATTTTTTCCTTCCCTTTATTTTCTCCAAATACTCCCACATACCATTTCTCTCTTAAAATTCATTCTCCCTCTCTCTCTCCTCTCTCTCTCTCTCTCTCTCTCTCTCTTTCTCTCTATCTCTCTGTTTCTCTGTTTGTTGTCTATACACATATACATATTTTTATACATACACATACAAGTTTGGTTGGAATTTGCAACATCCAGCTCTCCCATACATGATCCAGAAAGCCCCATTCCTATCTCTCTCTCCAATCCCCGCTAATTCAGAGAGTCTCCTAACACAGGAAAAGCAACAAAAAAGCCTAATTCCACATTCTTGGAGGTTACTGCAGCTTCCTCCTCTGAGGTTGCTCACTTCCTACCTACACACTCAGCTTTTGACCATATTTGGGCACAAACCCAGCTTGTAGCAGACACATCATCACACATTGCCTACAACCTATAAAATCTCCCTGCTTTTGTTTGGAGGAACGATTTCTCTGGCTTCTGTCTCTGGTACTGGAGAACCTGCCTGAGCATTACTGTATCTGGTTTACTGTGTTGATACAGAAACCTATTGTGTGGGGAGCAGAAAACCTATTAATACACACACACTCTCTCTTTCACACACATACAAACACACACTCCTGTATTATGCTTCTCTAGAGGAACAAAACTCATAGAGTTAATCTTTCTCTCTCTGTGCATATATAAGAGGAATTTATTAGAATGACTTTGGTCCAGATAGTACAACAATGACTGTCTACAGAAAGAAATTCCAAGAATCCAGTTGTTGCTCAGTCTATGAGATTGGATGTTTCAGCTGGTCCTTCATTATACACCAGAATCCCAAGAAGTAGACTCGAATATCAGTGAAGGAATGGACTTGCCAATGAGAGTGAGAATAAGCAGCCAAAGGAGCAAGTTTCCTTTTTTTATGACCTTTATATAGGCTGCCATCAGAAGGGGTGGTCCAGGTTGAAGCATGACTGCTTAAAAAAGAGCCAAACAAGGGCAAAACCAATTAATCTGCTTACATGGAAGGAAGAAAAGCTCATGAGTCTTCAACTAAAGATAAAGACCTACAGTTAGTTGTATATTTTTGTATTCTTAACCAGTCTGATTCTGACAGGTTTATTCTCTTTCACCTTCTTTGGATCAGCTCTTGAATTTAAAAGCAAATTGTTGTACATTTGTATAGTTCCTGAAAATCTATTATAGAAATTTCAAATGTCTCACCATGAAGCAAACTTACACTCTCTATTTTATAGTCTGTGTTTTTATAGATTTTGTAGAAAATGGAAATAAAGGCATTGGGCATGGTTATAGTATAGAATATTGCATATTTTTAGTATTCTGGGATTAGAATGCAGTCACTGACTGCAGATAAAGTTGTCAGTTTCCTTGTGTGATACTGTGTCTATACCCTTTAGAGTATTTGCTTCAGTCTTGAGTTCACTTTGTTTTGACATCAGTTTGATAAGAAAAATAATGAATGTTTCACTTTTGAAATTAAAAAGAGGCAAATTTGAGTAAGTTCTCATCAACACCATACAAATACTCATATCCCTTGATTCTGACAAAAGTTTGGTACCTTTTATTAATGAGTAAATTTACAAGGATAGTGGGGACTAAATCCTATGAAAAAGGCTGGTTGTTAGGAAGAACGATGCTACAGTCTGCTTGCTGCTGGTGTTTTGCTTTGGAATGTATTCCTTCCTCTGTAATATGGTGATGTGTTTCAATCCTATCTTTTCCACAAATAAAAATGCATGTGGGGAAAGTGTAGGAATAATTTGAGTACTGCTGTTCATTTTAGATCTAATTTCTTGCAAACTGAGATGCTTCTGATCTGTGTATTTCCTGACCCAGTCATTTTGCTTCAAGTGTATATATATATTTTTTCCTGTTGGCACTTCACTGAATTTTACTTCTCCTCCCTGAAATCATGCACACTGGGCTGGCCTGTAAGCAAGGTTGGTGTGTTCAGACAGCTATTCCTCTTCAGTACTTCTGAGTGTTGAAAGATGAAATCCATTCCACGTCAATAAACCTCAATCTTCTAGTCCTGCATAGTCCCCTGAAGGAGCTTCCTTTCAAGATTCTTCCTCCCACTTAAGAAAGCAGTTTCAGTTTCATGGTCCTGCCCACCTTTTGTGTTTCCTTGAAAAGTGGAAAGGAGAAAAAGAAGGCTATCTCTAGAGACAACTCTGAATTTGTACTCTATTTCCTGCCGAAAATGACTTCAAAAGTAAATGTGAGTCAATTTCAGGAGGCAAAGAAAAATCTTTCTGTTCCTTCTCAGTCAATATTACTTGTGATTTTCCACCTCTCCTCTAAGCCTTTTCTTTCTCTCTTCTGTCTCTTCAACCCTGCCCCTGGGGGAGGAGAGTCCAATCAATCAAAAGCTATTAGGGAGAAACGTGACAATTATGAGCACCATAAATGCATGTGTAACACAGAAGAGCATTTATTGGGTAGAAATGAGACCAGATAAGGCACAGTTTGGAAAAACACATAGGTATTATTATTTAGGGGGGAGGTTAGAAATAAAATCTCAAAAGGATTTGTATCTTAAGACATTTTTGAAGCATAATAAAAAACCTAAAATATTCTTAATTTTTAAAGTTTATTTTATTTACTTCTATTATCAGTGTGTGTGTTGTGTGTGTATGTGTGATATGACTGTTTTTGAGTGCAGGCCCGCATACGGCAGCACACGTGAATATTAGAAAATACCTTGGGAATTCAGTCTCTTCCACCCACTGTGGGCACCACAAATTAGAACAACATACTTGCAGTACAAGCATTTTTTTTCCATTGAAGCATCTCACAGCCTCCTAAGGCATGCCACAGTTGTATTGTAATCTACTCTGAATACTATCATGTAAATATAATACAAGGGAGAAGAAAGAATACACGAAAAATTGTGGAAAAAGTCTCACAATTAAATCACCTACAATTTATAATTGATGAATAAAAAGAAAATAATTTATTTATGTAAATAAAAACATTTAACATTTAAAAATAGTCTAGAAACAAACTTTCTCAATATTTTATCTTTAAAATCAAATAATTTTATTCATCTGAGTTTCTTATTTAAAGGAAATTCTCAATTTCAGTATCAATCATATATATATATATGTGTGTGTGTGTGTGTACTGGTAGAGATTACACTTTGATCTGATAGTTGTGATATACGATGCTCAAACCAAATCAAATTCAAGTCTAAAAATAGCATTAGATATGTGTGATGTGGGAGGGTCTTCTGTTTTGATTTCATTGGTTAATAAAGAAATTGCCTTGGCCATTTGGTAGGCCAGCCCTTAGGTTGGTGGAGTCGACAGAACAGAATGCTGGGAAGAAGGGAAGTGAGGCAGTTGCCATGCCTGTCCTCTCAGGGTCGCAGACTCAGTGGAGGCAGCTGCTGAGTCAGACATGCTGAATCTTTCCCTGCAAGCAACCACCTTATGGGCTAGAAATGGGTTAATCAAGATGTGATAGTTATCCAAGAAGAGGCCAGATATAATGGGCCAGGCAGTGTTTAAATGAATGCATTTGTGTGTTGTTATTTCTGGGGCTGAGCTAGCCATGTAGGAGCTGAGCGGGTTGAAAAGCAGGCCTGCCCGCAGCTCATCACTACATATGTGTTACTGTCATGTGCAGAATTTGTAAAACAAAACAGTTCAACCACTCTGAAGGAGTGTAAACATATAAACCAAACAAACACTACTTTCATTGAAAGGATTGTACAGACAAGTGAGTGTAAGTGTAAAAAATTAGGTCGGTACGATAAATAACCAGGCTTGCTCAAGAATAACAGTTATACTTTAATGGTTAAAGAGGGGAAATTCATACTATAAGAGTGGGAGGTCTGACTTCCAATCGGTCTGGTGGGCACCACACAAAGAGCACATACCTGGATCTCCCAGTTTTTCTTCCTGGGGTTCAGGTCGCCATGCCCCAATTAGCTGTGATTGGTTGACAGAGTTTCCCCATCAAGTAGGGAACCTATCGAGTGTTCTCTGTGTGACATGATACAAGATGCAATAATGTTTGAACAATATTTGATAAGATTCTACAAAGGCTTTGGATGGTCAACAATGGAAGCTCAATCATAGTAGAACTCTGTATAATACAAACATAAAAGTGGTTCAGGTAATTGTGGGCATAAGAACTTCAGAAGAAAGGGCTTTCTTGCCACAAAAGAGGAAAGTGGACACCATGAAAGAAGGGAAAATGGAAGTCCTCCAGAGTTAGAAGGGAGCCATTCAGGAAGCAAGCTAGAGCTCCCACTAGAAAGACATCTAGGTGGAACTGTGGGTGGCTTGGGGGAGGCTTCTACAAAAAGGAAAAATAACAGGAGAAAAGTAACTTCATCACATCACACATCTGTCAGAAAGTGACTGAGGAAATTGAGGCAGTCAACTGGGATTCCAGATTCAATGGATCCTCTTCACCTTCTCCATGAATGATCTTCTGGCTTTTCTTTCCTGCTGCAGATATTTTTGTATTATGGCATAGACAATAGTGGCCTCTGCTGGAGTGGTTAGTTTTCCAGCTTTCTCAAGGATGCAGTGTTTTTTAACACCCTTATTGGCCTTTAGTTTTCCCTCTGTCCATTGCAGAGACAGAGTCAGTATGACACATGACACAGGGCTTTGAAGGACACTTGACATGATTGGGTCAAAAGTTGGAGGTCAGACCCACTCCTAGGGCCAGCTTCTCAGTAAATTTAAATAGCACATGGAGGTTTATCAATATATGTACATGACACTTGGATGGGTGAACAGGATGCTGAGGGGGGATCAAAAGGGGGCAAGGATATTACCTTCAAGGCAGAACCCCAAGTGGCATAATTTTCAAAATAGGCCTTATGTACCAAAGATCTCAGAACCCTTCAAATCATGGTCCCCAACTAGGATCCAGGTGTTAAAATATGAAAATCTGAGAGGATATTTTCTATTCAACCCATAAAAGCTATTGAAGGTAGTCATGTATCTTATTCATGCATGTGTTGGTTTTTTATAAAAACAATAACACATAATTATATTCATCATTTCCTATATGGGTTATATAGATACAAATGATATAGATAGATGGTAGAAATATTAAAGATATATTTACAATAAGTGAATTATTATTAAATTTGCTTTATAGAATGAAAGACTGATGAAACAGCGATTAGAAATAGGAATTAGTTGTCCTGGAAACAGGTATCTGTGCCACTTGTTTGCAGAAGCCTAAGATCTTCTGTGTTCTTGGCTTGACACGGACTACAAGAGAGAGATCATTGTATTTCCCAGAAGCTGGATGAAATTAAATTTTCCCTAATAAAGTTCAGTTAATATTGCCATATTCGGTGTTCACACTTAATGTCAATGCACATCAGAATATGGGTGAGTGTGAGTCTTTGGTCTTACAGTAACCATTCTGAATACTCCTACTCTTGTTTCAAGTGCATTTTTTCTTCTCTACTTAACCTCTATACTTAAGCCAAATTTATTTTTTAATTACCCTTTCCATTCTCCTATTTACAAAATTTCAGTGGCTCCAAGAACATTGTTTTGTAAAGAAGAAAAAGGGTCTCTGTGGAGGTGAGCAGGGCTTGAACTTCAGATCTCCTACCTCAGCATCTCAAAAGCTGGACTTCCAGGCAAGTACCATCATTTCAGAAAAAAAAAAAAAAAAAAAACAGAACTCATCACCATCTCCAACTCCACAACAAAGCCCCTCCTCTCTTTTCCATCATCTTTCAATATCCTCCTTTTTTTCTTGTGTTTCTTTGTTGACTGTCACTTTGTCAATGTCCTTTCTGAATTTTTTACTCACTATTAAATCCCTGGTCAAGAAATATGAAACTGTTAATCACTGAAGGACTTTTCTAGTCATTTCATAACCATGAAAAAGTAAATCTATGAACATTGCCTATTGTATCTTTTTATTGTCTGTTTCTAGAATAGTTTATGTCATGTGGCGATCACACAAAAATGTTTGTTTAATGAATTAATGATCTCATGATGAAATATTTGGTTTCCGTTACTTAACACATTTAATTGGGCATTCAAACATCCAGGGTGATTATAATTACATTTCAGTGGATGGAAGATCTTTTTTATATAAATGAACACACACACATGCTCACACACACAGACACACAATCAATCAGTAAATCAGACTAAACTTTGAATAACAATATAACTAACCGAGACCTTCTGAAATTGCTCATATTCTTGTCATAAGTTTCTATGGTGTTACTACAAGGGTGAATGATTTTTAAGTTTTATTTTTAATCTTGTTTACATTTACAAGAGTGTAATTTCCATGGATGCGTGGATGTCTACTGAGACCAAAAGAAGAATTCAGACCTCTAGAACTGGAGTTAGAGGTAGTCATAGGTCACCTGATATGGATGCTCAGATCAGAACTTAGATACTTTGAAAGAACAAGAGACACTCTTAGGTACTGAATCATATCTCTTGTCCCATGAATATTTTAACTTTTGTTATTACTAGATAATGAGGTAAGCTGCTTGGAAGTCTAGATCTAATAATATAAATTTTGGTATAAAACTTCACAGAAAGAAAACTAAATTTAACAAAAACTAATCTGTCTTCAGTATCCAGGTAGGAAAAGATAAATGTAATATTAAAAGTGATTAAATTCACCAAAATTTATTGTTTTATTTTACTTATTAAGAAGAGAAGTTATACTGTGACTTTTTTAGAGGCTAGTACTTTATACAATTGCCTTTCTAAGGGCAGCCAACTTGAAAATAAATGTTAGTGTGAATGATTCGATCTAATTTGGAAGAACAAGATTCTGGGACAGAGAACTGAAGGGTGATGGCAAAGGTTGTGACTATAAATCCTGCAGCAAACAAACAAACAAACAAACAAACAAACAAAAAAAACCCCAAAACCATAGTCCTCTGTCCTTCACATAACAGAACTAGTGAAAAGTTTGATTGGGTTCATCAGTATCCAGAAAGGCTTCCATCTTCACGAGCTTTCTGTCTATTTAGGGACCTCTTTTAATTGAGCACTAATTCAGACCAGTGCTATCTGCTTAATAAGGGACTCCTGTACCAACTGAAATTTCCTGTCTTGAAGACCTTTCATCTCTTCCTAATTCCTTAGTAGTCTGATCAGAAGCCTGTGGATCTTGAGGGACCCTCAGAAGCTCTTCAACCTTTGACCCAACTGTTCCTCCTGCTCTTCTTGGTCTAGGTCTGCCAACCTAGAGAACCATTCTTGTCTTCATTTTCTGGCCTGGCAGTGTCATAAAAAAATTTTAGGAGAAAAATGTTTTCCTGTATTCCCCCTTTCTTTCAACCTCTGTGAAAAACATCTCATCCACACACGGAGGTAAATATGTATTGAAAGTGAGAAATTCTCTCTGCATGTACTCCTCTAACACTTAAATAAGAGCACCAGGAGAGGATGGCACAACATCCTCTAAGGTACCCTTTCAAGGCACACCTTAGAATGCTTCCTAGAAGTTGCAATGGGTCCCCTTTTGGCGTTTTGAGAAATTGAGATAATTATGAGAACAATAAGACACAAAGAAACACATTTGCTGATGTGGTGATAAGGTCTCTGTAATCTATTCTAACATTCACCTATTTCATCATTCTGTCTGGATCATAGCAAAGAAAGTACTACAATGGCTTTAGGTTTGTAATAGGGGATGCTTACTCATTCTGTTTGAAAGTGACCTTACAATGATGGCAATTGCATCTCATTATATGACCATGTGATTATGTTCCTTTTTAAACAAGAGTACATAAATGTATACCTGTAGCTATCGATACATTTTGCTAACAAACTTAGCAGAACTTTTTGAAATTGAGGCTTATACAAACATGGAAAAATAGATAATCAAGACTGCTCTGGCTGAAACACACCTGGAGGAAAAGTTAGATCCTGTTTGCTTCTTTTCAGTCCAGAAAGGATACTAGAAAGCCCACTTGTGGACTCTGTAGAATGCTGTTGAATTTATCCAATGTCTCTGTGGAAACATAGAGGAAAGAAGTGAACCCTAAAGCAGTGTCACTAGCTGGTGACAGAGCTATGTCATTCTTTACCAGAGGCTATGCCCTAACTTTTTATTTCCTAGTAAAATAAAATTCTGAAAATGAAAATTACTGAAAAGCAATTCAAACAAATTAAATTTACGATGGCTGAGTTGTCTGTAATGATCTTGTGACAGAATAAGTCCAAGAACTTCTAAAACAAGGATTTATGGTATTGCTTAATAAAGGCCATGCTCATGATGGACTATTATCTTGCCTGAGTAAATTTGTTCTTGAGTTCTTTCTTGCACCTCTCTTAGGTAGCACATTAGACCTCTTCTTGGTCATCTGAAACACATTGAGAATTCTGTAGCACATTCTTAGCCTTCTTCTACTTTACACCTGCCCCAAACAATGTTTGCCAACTTCCTTGTACTTGTGGAACTACCAGGTATGTGAATGTGCTGAGAAATCTGAGAATGCCTACAGGAGGAGATAGAAGAAAGGCATGACCTCCCCATGTACTTGCAGAGGCCCTCATGAACATTGCAACTTTGAAGGAAGACATTCCCTTTCCCACTGTGGTAGGCAAGGAAGTCAATATTTCACAGGAAAGTATTTAAACTATCTGAGTAAATATCTTTTTTACCTTTTGTCCTGGCTTCCTGTTACAAGCTGTAAAGTTTGCTTTACACTTAAATCACTATTTATTTTCCTACTTTTGCAACCAAATGTCCAATCTTTAATCTGTTTTCTGCTCAATCTTTCCATCTTTAATTTTTACTTCCTTTCATTCTTCTATAGTCATTTCTTCTTGCCTTCTGCCTAATCTTCTTTAATATTTTCTTTGCCGAATGTTTGTTAGGGTTTTTTGAATAAGTTAAAATAATTTTGATGTTAGAATTATATCATTTCCCTTTTTCATTCTTTCCTCTAGATTTTTCATGTGCACCACTCCATTCTCTTTTGAATTTATAGTCTCTCTCTCTCTCTCTCTCTCTCTCTCTGTCTTGCTGATGCTATATACACATACACACAGAGATAGGTATAGATAGATGATACATAAATAGATTGATAGATACAACCTGTCCAGTTCATATAGTGTTATTTGTAAATATGTTTTCAGTGCTGATCATTTGTTAACTGGTATCTTTCTTTCCCCTGTGGAAGACTATTTTCTCCTGCTCTTAGCTTTCTTTAGTTGCCTGTAGTTCTCTCTCTATGACTGATCCCTCATAATCTCCCCCCCATTTTCCATGTTACTATGTTTATTATTGTGATCATTTTCAGCTTATGTCTAAGCAACCCTATTGGTGAGACTTCAGGAGTGTAGTTTCAGACATTTCCAGGTAACACAGTTTCACAACAAACTTCCTGTTCCTCTGACTCTTAGACTCCTTCCATTCCATTTTCTACATGATCACTGAGTTTTAGATACAGAAGTTATATTTTAGAAATATTTATTGGGACTAGAGTCCACAACTCGGCATTTTGATTGGTTGTGTTTTTTCGGTGATGGTCTCCATCTGTTGTTAGGAGAATTTTCCTTGACGAGGGTTTGGGGCTACATTTTTTTTTCTGTGAGTATAAGCACATTATCAGTACAATACAGTTAGAGATTATGCTGAGTTAGTAAAGTGCCAGTTGTAGATTCTCCTCCAGAGTCCATGATTTATTATTCCTGGATAACTGGCTAGATTTCCATTACCAGGTATAACTTCTCTCTTGTTGAGCAGGTCTTAAGTCTGGTTAGAGAGATGACATCAAAGTAAGATATGCACCCTTAGGTTTACCATACCATATTGGTCAGTGATGTGGTTCATAGGTACCAAAGATGGGTGGGGCTGTTGTTTATTTCCTCCCCTGGAAGATTACATAGCATCTTCTCATACCAGGTGAGCATTCTTTCCTTAACCTTCCTTTACTTCCCCTCCCTCTTTTTGCTCTTACTGCCTCATTTTCTCTGCTCCTCTTTTTCACTGTCCCATTTTTCATTTTTTAAGACTTGTTTCTCCTCTTTCTTTATCTTTGAGGTTCGGATTTCCTTTTTTACACTCTTCCATTCTTCCTTCTCTTTTTCCTTTCTTTTCTGACTTTTTCATCTTTATCTTTCCTTCTTCTACCACCTTTACTTCTTTCTTCTACATATTTTCTCCTCCACCCTCCAAATAATGTCTCTCTCCTTCACTTGTGCTGGCTTTCCAAAAGCAGAACTGTAGTGTAGCATGAGGGCTGGCTTGTTGGGGTTTCTGTCCCATCCAGTACCCCACAGCTGGCAAGCCATCCCCCCAAAATCACACAGAGGTCTCCATAAGATTATAAACTGATTGGCCCATTAGCTGAGGCTACTTATTAGCTCTTGTAGCTTATATTAACCCATTATTCTTTGTTTGTTTGTTTGTTTTTCGAGACAGGGTTTCTCTGTAGCTTTGGTGCCCGTCCTGGAACTAGCTCTTGTAGACCAGGCTGGCCTCGAACTCCCAGACATCCACCTGCTTCTGCCTGCCGAGTGCTGGGATTAAAGACGTGCGCCACCACCGCCCTCCTGGCTAACCCATTATTCTTATCTATGTTAGCCACATGGCTCAGTACCTTTTTCAGTGGAGCAAGTCACATCGTGTTTCTTCCGTGATCTGGGCAGGATTCTGAAGAATCCTTCCTAGAATTCTCCTGTTCTTATTGCTGCACCTCTACTTCCTGTCTGGTTGACCCACCTATACTTCCTGCCTGACCAATCAGCATTTATTTAAAACATGATTGACAGAATACAGACAATTCTCCTGCAGCACTGTAGGAATGTCAGAATTAGCCATTCAGAAGTGATATGCTGCTTCTGGATGGGTGAG
>JABTXL010001273.1:2473923-2512884 GCA_025134845.1 Neodon shergylaensis
CCTGCACTAAGGCTACCCAGGCAGAGCAGTGAGTGCCTGCCTGCCGGGCAGGATTCAAGGTCCACAGAAAGGGAGCCAGGCACCTCCAGCTTGTGCTCCAGGCTCTCCTGTGCTCTCCTGGACCCGGCCCCTCCTGCCACTTCCTTCCTTTTGTCCCCGGAGCATTGAGCCACCAGGAGGCCCGGTTTAGGTGCTGAGAAGTGCCATCTGGAAGGCCTGCCTGCAGCAAGCAAGGCAGGCCCTTTGTTTACGAGCTACCCAAGCAGGACAAGCAGCAGGGAGACCCATTCCCGGCACTAGGAGAGTCATCACTGGGGAACTGGGAGAGCCATCACTGGGGAGGGACATCACTGAGAAGGTACAACAGTGGGCAAGGAGACCTGATCCTGTAAAAGAAGATCCATTGAGGAGCATTCGGAGGAAGAGATGGGCAGGCGCCAATGCAAGAATTCACCCAGCAATCTGAAGAACAACATGAAACCACCAGAACCCAGCGACCTCACAACAGGAGGACAGGAACACCTTAACCAAGAAGAAGCAGAAAAATTTGACTTTATGAAAGTGATTGACGCCCTTAAACAGCATGTAAAAAATGCCCTGGCAGAAATGGATGAGAAGTATAACAGAAAGTTTGAAGAATTGAATAAATCAGTGAATGATACCCTAGGAAACCAAGGAAAAACAATCAAACAGATAATGGAAACAGTTCAAGACTTGAAAACTGAAATGGAGGCAAAGAAGAAAACACAATCAGAGGGCCGGCTGGACATGGAAAAATTAGGTAAACGAATAGAGACTACAGAAACAAGCATAACCAGCAGAATACAAGAGATAGAAGAAAGAATCTCAGATGCTGAAGATAACATAGAGAAAATAAACGCAATGATCAAAGAAAACAGCAAGTCCAACAAGTTCTCATCACAAAACATTCAGGAAATATGGGACACAATAAAAAGACCAAACCTAAGAATAATTGGAGTAGAAGAAGGAGAAGTGCAACTCAACGGTCCAGAAAATATATTTAATAAAATTATAGAAGAAAACTTTCCCAACCTAAAGAAGGATGTACCTATGAAGGTCCAAGAAGCATACAGAACTCCGAATAGGCTGGATAAAAAAAAAAAACATTCCCTCGCCATATAATAATCAAAACACAAAGCATTCAGAATAAAGAAAGAATATTAAGAGCCGCAAAGGAAAAAGGCCAACTTACTTATAAAGGCAAACCTATCAGACTTACACCGGACTTCTCTATGGAAACCATGAAAGCTAGAAGGTCCTGGATAGATGTACTACAAAAGCTAAGAGACCATGGATGCAAGCCCAGACTTCTATACCCAGCCAAGCTTTCGTTCACTATAAATGGAGAAAACAAAATTTTCCAGGATAAAAACAAATTTAAACAATACGTAGCCACAAATCCAGCCTTACAGAAAGTAATAGAAGGAAAATCACTAACCAAGGAGGCCAACAATGACCACAATAACTCAGACATCTAGAGACCCTTCACCAGCGCAACCCAAAGAAGGGAAACACACAAACTCTACTACTAAAAAAGTGACCGGAGTTAACAACCACTGGTCATTAACATCACTTAATGTCAATGGGCTCAACTCACCTATAAAAAGGCACAGACTAAGAGATTGGATACGAAAACAGGATCCAACATTCTGCTGTTTACAAGAAACACATATCAAACACAAAGACAGGCACCTACTCAGAGTAAAGGGATGGGAAAAGGCTTATCAAGCAAATGGACCTAAGAAACAAGCAGGTGTGGCCATACTAATTTCTAACAAAGTTGACTTCAAACTTAAATCAATCAGAAAAGATCGAGAGGGACATTTTATACTCATAACAGGAACAATTCAACAGGATGAAGTCTCAATCCTAAATATCTATGCCCCTAACTTAAAAGCACCCACGTACGTAAAAGAAACATTACTAAAACTCAAAGCAGCCATCAAACCGCACACACTAATAGTAGGAGACTTCAACACTCCTCTCTCACCAATGGACAGGTCAATCAGACAGAAACCTAACAGAGAAATTAGAGAATTAAATGAGGTAATGAATGAATTGGACTTAACAGACATCTATAGAATATTCCACCCAAATAGGAAAGAATATACCTTCTTCTCTGCAGCTCATGGAACCTTCTCGAAAATTGACCACATACTCGGTAACAAAGCATACTTCCACAGTTACAAAAAAATATTAGTAACCACATGTGTCTTATCAGATCACCATGGACTAAAGTTAGAATTCAACAACAATGCTACCCTCAGAAGGCCTACAAACTCATGGAAACTGAACAGTCAACTACTGAACCACACCTGGATTAAGGAAGAAATAAAGAGAGAAATTAAAGACTTCCTTGAATTCAATGAAAATAAAGAAACAACATACTCAAACTTATGGGACACTATGAAAGCAGTCCTAAGAGGAAAGTTCATAGCACTAAGTGCCCACTTAAGGAAAACAGAGAAAGCACACATTGGAGACTTAACAGCCCACCTGAAAGCTCTAGAAAAAAAAGAAGCAGACTCACCTAGGAGGAGTAGAAGACTGGAAATAATCAAACTAAGGGCAGAAATCAACAAAATAGAAACGCAGAAAACAATCCAAAGAATCAATGAAACAAAAAGTTGGTTCCTGGAGAAAATCAACAAGATTGATAAACCCCTATCCAAACTAATTAAACGGCAGAGAGAGAATATGCAAATTAATAAGATCAGAAATGAAAAGGGGGACATAACCACAGACACAGAGGAAATTCAGAGAATCATTAGATCCTACTACAAAAGCCTGTATGCCACAAAACTGGAAAATGTAAAAGAAATGGACACTTTTTTAGATAAATACCATTTACCAAAGTTAAACCAGGACCAGGTGAACAATCTAAACAGACCTGTTAGTCGCGAAGAATTAGAAGCTGTTATCAAAAACCTCCCTACCAAAAAGAGCCCAGGACCAGATGGCTTCAATGCGGAATTCTACCAGAACTTCCAGGAAGACCTAATACCTATACTCCTTAATGTATTTCACAATATAGAAACAGAAGAGTCATTACCAAATTCCTTTTATGAAGGTACAGTTACTCTGATACCAAAACCACACAAAGACTCTACCAGGAAAGAGAATTACAGGCCAATCTCACTCATGAACATTGACGCAAAAATCCTCAACAAAATACTGGCAAACCGAATCCAAGAACACATTAGAAAAATTATCCATTATGATCAAGTAGGCTTTATCCCAGAGATGCAGGGCTGGTTCAACATACGAAAATCTATCAATGCAATTCATCATATAAATAAACTGAAAGAAAAAAACCATATGATCATTTCATTAGATGCTGAAAAAGCATTTGACAAAATTCAACATCCCTTTATGATAAAAGTCTTGGAGAGATTAGGGATACAAGGGTCATACCTAAATATAATAAAAGCTATATACAGCAAGCCGACAGCTAACATCAAATTAAACGGAGAGAAACTCAAAGCCATCCCACTTAACTCAGGAACACGACAAGGCTGTCCACTCTCGCCATATCTCTTCAATATAGTGCTTGAAGTTCTAGCAATAGCAATAAGACAACATCAGGGGATCAAGGGGATTCGAATTGGAAAAGAAGAAGTTAAACTTTCGTTATTTGCAGATGATATGATAGTGTACATAAGCGACCCCCAAAACTCCACCAAAGAACTCCTACAACTGATAAACACCTTTAGTAATGTGGCAGGATACAAGATCAACTCCAAAAAATCAGTCGCCCTCTTATACACAAAGGATATGGAAGCAGAGAGGGAAATCAGAGAAGCTTCACCTTTCACGATAGCCACAAACAGCATAAAATATCTTGGGGTAACTCTAACCAAGGAAGTGAAAGACCTATATGACAAGAACTTTAAGGCATTGAAGAAAGAAATTGAAGAGGATACCAGAAAATGGAAGGACGTCCCTTGCTCTTGGATTGGGAGGATCAACATAGTAAAAATGGCAATTCTACCAAAGGCAATTTATAGATTCAATGCAATCCCCATCAAGATCCCAGCAAAATTCTTCACAGATCTTGAAAGGACAATAATCAACTTTATATGGAAAAACAAAAAACCCAGGATAGCCAAAACAATCCTATACAATAAAGGATCTTCTGGAGGCATTACCATCCCTGACTTCAAACTCTATTACAGAGCTACAGTAATGAAAACAGTGTGGTACTGGCATAAAAACAGAGAAGTCGATCAATGGAATCGCATAGAAGACCCAAATATTAACCCACAAACCTATGATCACCTCATTTTCGATAAAGGAGCTAAAAGTATACAATGGAGGAAAGAAAGCATCTTCAACCAATGGTACTGGCACAACTGGATATCAACCTGTAGAAGAATGAAAATAGACCCATATCTATCACCTTGCACAAAACTCAAGTCCAAATGGATCAAAGACCTCAATATTAGTCAGAACACACTGAACCTGATAGAAGAGAAAGTGGGAAGCACCCTACAACAAATGGGCACAGGAGATCGCTTTCTATGTATAACCCCAGCAGCACAGACATTAAGGGCAGCATTGAATAAATGGGACCTACTAAAACTGAGAAGCTTCTGTAAAGCAAAGGACACTGTCACTAAGACAAAAAGGCAACCTACTGACTGGGAGAAGATCTTCACCAACACTGCAACAGACAAAGGTCTGATCTCCAAAATTTATAGAGAACTCAAGAAACTAGACTTCAAAATGCTAATTAACCCAATTAAAAAATGGGGCACTGAACTGAACAGAGAATTCTCAACAGAAGAAGTTCAAATGGCCAAAAGACACTTAAGGTCATGCTCAACCTCCTTAGTGATTAGGGAGATGCAAATCAAAACAACTTTGAGATATCGTCTTACACCTGTCAGAATGGCTAAAATCAAAAACACCAATGATAGCCTTTGCTGGAGAGGCTGTGGAGGAAGGGGTACCCTCATCCATTGCTGGTGGGAATGTAATCTTGTGCAACCACTTTGGAAATCAGTGTTTCGGTTTCTCAGGAAATTCGGGATCAACCTACCCCTGGACCCAGCAATACCACTCTTGGGAATATACCCAAGAGATGCCCTATCACATGACAAAAGCATTTGTTCAACTATGTTCATAGCAGTATTATTTGTAATAGCCAGAACCTGGAAACAACCTAGATGCCCTTCAATGGAAGAATGGATGAAGAAAGTGTGGAATATATACACATTAGAGTACTACGCTGCGGTAAAACACAATGACTTCTCGAATTTTGCATGCAAATGGATGGAAATAGAAAACACTATCCTGAGTGAGGTAACCCAGGCCCCAAAAGATGAACATGGGATGTACTCACTCATAATTGGTTTCTAGTCATAAATAATGGTCACGGAGTATATATTTGGTGAACCTAAAGAAGCTAAATAAGAAGGCGAACTCAAGGAAAAACATATAATTATCCTCTTGGCTATGGGAAGTAGACAAAATTGCCGGGTAGAAGATTTGGGATCTTGGGGGTGGGGTGGGATGGGATTAGCGGGGGATGGGGAGAGAAAAGGGAGAAGGGGAGGATGAGGGAAACTTGGGGAAACAGGTTGATTGGGATAAAGGAAGGTTGGATAGGGGAGTACGGAAGCACAATTCTTAGTTAAGGGAGCCACCTTAGGGTTGGCAAGAGTCTTGAACCTAGAGTGGGTCCCAGGAACCCAAGGCGAGGTCCCCAGTTAGTTCCTTGGGCAGCTGAGGATAGGGAACCCGAAATGACCCTATCCTATAGCAATGCTGACGAATATCTTGCATATCACCATAGAACCTTCATCTGGGGATGGATGGAGATAGTCACAGAGACCCACACTGGAGCACCGGACTGAGCTCCCAAGTTCCCATCGAGGAGTGGAAGGAGGGAGAGCATGAGCAAGGAAGTCAGGACCACGAGGGGTGCACCCAACCACTGAGACAGTGTGGCTGATCTATTGGGAGCTCACCAAGGCCAGATGGAATGAGACCGAAGAAGCATGGGATAAAACCGGACTCTCTGATCATGGCGAACAATGGGGGCTGATGAGAAGCCAAGGACAATGGCCCTGGGTTTTGATCCTACTTCAAGTTCTGGCTTTGTGGGAGCCTAGCCAGTTTGGATGTTCACCTTCCTAGACATGGACGAAGGGGGGAGCACCTTGGACTTTCCACAGGGCAGGGAACCCTGACTGCTCCTTGGACTGGAGAGGGAGGGGGAGAGGAGTGGGGGGAGGGGGAGAAGGGTGGAAGGAGGGGGAGGGAAATGGGAGGCGGGGAGGCGGGGGAAACGTTTTTTTTTTCTCAATAAAAAATTAATAAAAAAAAAAAAGAAAAAAAAGAAGTGATATGCTAAAATGAGAGGGCAATGGACATTAAAAATATAAAAGCTACATTTATGAGCATGTTTTATAACTATGGCACAGAAACACTAAGCTGAATTCTTCATTCACAGGTCACCATTCCTGAGACAACAGTTTTAGCCTTCATTTAAACCACTAAAGTAGGAACAAATACTCTCATGTCCAGAGAATAGACTCATGCAGAGGTGAAGAAACCTTTAACATGGTACAGTGCTGCTTGTACTGGCCTGCATTTGTCAAGTTTGCAAGAATGGATCCTATCAATTGAACTCTGGAAGGTGAAAATAAATTACCTGGGGAAAAAGGACATTTTTTTTTTCTAATCTAATCTTCTAATCTCAGAAAACAGTAGAAATAACATGGATAACCAAACAGTAAAGGGTATTTGAAATGATAGTTTGGCTGAATCCATCTGCTTTAAACATAAATAAACTAACCTGGCCTCAAAACAAAGTCTAGTTATGCAGACATGTTCATTAGTTAGGCTCCATATTACTTTTGCAGAAGACATGGCTTCAGTCCCAGCACCTACATCAGGCAGCTTCTCTTGAGTTCCTTGGGCACTGGAACAGATGTTGACACATACAGACAAGCACAAATACACACATGTACACTTAAACACACATACACTCATGTATACATGTGCACACACATTCCCACATGTATTAGCATAGACATAGGCAAACAAACTGTATCTATGCCATTTCAGGGTCTTAAGAACACATATCTGCAGCCTCGTTTTTGATTCTGATGCTTCATCAATCTTCCCATTCCAATGAGATTGAAGGAGGCAGAGAGGCTTTCTTGGTTATTTAATGAATCATATTTGGAATTTTTTCATAATTTATTTTTAAATTAACACAAAATATACATACTTTGTACATAAATATACCTGAATAATTAATATTAATCTCTAATAATTTCAAAAATAAGCTATATTTATTTTTGATGTCAATAAAGGCAAAATTCCATGCAACAAAACTTATGGATTTTTTTTTATTGTGCATAATGGTTAAACTATAAACCTTCAAAAGAATCAGGGAAGTGAATGTTAATTACAAACATTTTTCTTACTGCCTGGATATCTTTGGTCAGCTTTTATTGACTTTATAACCTCACCAATACTACTTAACTCACAGAGTATATAGGAAGCTAATAGGAACATGAGATATTTGACCCCGATTCATCAGTTAATAGCCTATACATATAAAATTGACCATTACATTTATTATGATATCACTATTTTTGTTATTACATAACTATTATCCCTGAAGATTTTATTATTATCATTAATTTGAGCCATAGATTTGGGAGAAGCATCAAGGGGTGTACAAACAAGAAATGCACCTCATCCTGTTCCTATATAATTTGGTATCTTCACATTGCTTTCCACCCAGTGCCTAATGGGCTTGGACACACATTGCCTTAGGGCCCCACTGTGCTGAAACCCAACAGAACTAGCTCTGTGCAGACAGCAGAGTGAATTGCCTCTGGCACAGCATGTACTAATAGAGAGCACTGGTAGGCTGAGAGGAAGCAAGACGCAGAGGGAGAATGTATTAATGATGATCCTCCTGCAAGAAGGGGAGAGATCAGGGAAAGATTAGTCAAACTGCTGATTTTGCACAGGGAGACCAGCTGTGAGAGGTTAATGAAACATTAGGAGAAGAGAGAAATCCAAAGACAGCCAGCTGCTACCTGGGATGGTGGCTTTGAGTCATCAGATTCCAAACCACCATGCTCAACAGACCTCCACAGCTGGAGGCAGAGTTATGACCCCCATCACTGCTGGCTTTGTGGAGAGGGCAGTTAGCATCAGCATGGGTGTGCTAGGCTCTAAGAGACAAATCGTTAACTTAACAGTATCATACAGCTTCTTCCTCTTTCCTGGGATGAGTGACAAGCATGCCATCAGATGGAAAATGATTCAGATGGCTGGCACTAAAGCAAAGGTTATCAGGTTTTCTGCTCAGTAGAAGCTCTACTCCATGACCAAAACCTAAGGTCTCCAAAACTGAGTCAGAAAAAAAGCGAACAACTGTCTCTGACATCTAAAATTGCTGTATCAAACACTTTTCATTGATTTAAGAACTATTTCTAAAACTTGGTTTTCTGTTTGTCACTGACTAGTTAGATGACAGTCTCTATCTCAGTCATGACAAACCCCATTAATCAGATTGAGTTGTCCTTTGCTACTATCAGCAGCCAGCATCTATTTCTCTCTCCCCACAAGATACTTAACCTCATTTGACCAAAAGGAACAATTTTTATTGGGCATCATTTATGAAAACATTAGCTTCTCTGTCCACACATAATGAGAAATATATGGTGAAATATTTGTTAAGCCTAAGTTATTGTCATTTGGAAACTAAACTGAAATGGAAGGGCAAAAATAAATGGTTGTGATTTTGTTTTAACTCAGTGTGCACATGATGAAATCTAATGTCCTATTGTGCTTTGTGTGTCACAGTCTTTTTAGTTGCTTCTATTTGTGTGGGCGCTTAAGCCTAGTCCTCTTGTCTCCTAGGAAACTACGTTATCAATATCCCTTCCAAGCTGTATTGGACTTCAGCCATCAAGATTTACAATAATAACAAGATATTACATAGGATTTAATTTTTCTTTCTAACCTCTAACAAACTCAGTTTTAAAAAAGTGAGAAGTAATTTATTTCAGAAGCAACATTGAATCCACTGCTACACAAAGAAACTCTAAGATTTTTTTTTTTACATCCTGGTGGAAGGCTTCTCTTCCCTCCTCTCTCCCCAACACCTTCCTCCTTCCCTAATCCATTCTCGCTCCCTAATACACTCCTCTGCAATTTATGTTTATGAAAGGCAGGTCCTCCATGAGTATCAGCAAAATATGGCATATCAAGTTGCAGTAAGACTAAGAACTACCTATGTATTAAGGTCAGACAAGGTGACCCAGTATGAGGAGTAGGGTCCCAAAAGTCAGTAAGAGTTAGAGACAGCCCCTGTTCCCACTACTAGGAGTAACACAAAAGGACCAAACTACACAATTGTGATATATATGCAGAGCGCCTTGGTCAGTCCCATGCAGGCTCTCTGGTTGTTGGTTCAGTCTCTGTGAGCCCCTGTAAGCTCAGGTTAGTTGATTCTGTGAGTTTTCTTGTACTGTACTTGATCCCTCTAGATCCTACAATCCATTTTCCCCTCTTTTGCAAGAATCTCCAAGTTCTGTCAAATGTTTGGTTTGGGGTCTGTATCAATAGCTGAATGAAGCCTCTCTGATGACAATCGGGATAGGAAACAATCCCAGCACATCCCATAGGCAGGACAGACTGTAGGTCAAATGTTATATGGCTGGGATGATTTTCTCCCTGTCCCACTTGTATTCTTGCGTGATCACAGGAGATGGCCAGTTCAAGCTACATATCTAGAAGTCTTGGCTGGGGTCAATCTTGTAAATTCCTGGGAGATTCCCTTGCACCAAAAATTACCCGATCCTGAAATGTTCCACTTCCAGTATTCTCTTTCAGTACTCTCCTCGTCTGCACCCACTAACCTGATTGCTCATGTTTCCATCTCGATGAGTCCTCAGTTTATTCACAAAATCTCTTCTATTTCCCCTTTTCAGGGAGATCCAAGTGTCCCCTGATAAACCATTATTGTTACCTAGTCTTTCTGGGTCTGATGATTGTAGCATAGTTTTCCTTTATTTTAAAGCTAATATCCACTTATGAGTGAGTTCATACCATGCTTGTCTTTCTTGGTCTGGGGTGTCTCACTCAGGATGAAATTTTCTAGTTCCAATTATTTGCCTTCAAATTTTCTGGTGTCCTTGTTTTTAACAACTGAGTAATACTTTATTGTGTAAATGTACCATTTTTCTAAATACACATGCCCATGGATATCTGACTTTTGACAAAGAAGCCAAAATTGAACAATGAAGGAAAAAAAGAGAATATCTTCAACAAATGTTGCTGGTCTAACTGGACGACAGTATGTAGAAGAATGCAAATGCCTCTAAAACTTTTAAAGTAGCCTGTGCTCCATTGTCTGTTATCTGTGGTAGAATGTTTTCAACATGATGTGGAACATCCTTCCATCTTCCTAGGCATTCCCTTCCACATTTGGTTCTGGTATTCTTCTGGCCAGAAAACAATCTGTTCTTCAGCTTCTTCTGTGCTCTTAGATGAATTTTTATCATTATGATATTACAGATGTTCCATGAGCAGAGGTTTGAGAGGTGCTGGCACACTGGTGCTCCTGCCCACATTTTATAAAGGCCTGTGGTAATTACTCTTGTATCACAATGAAGAATTACCTTATGTAAAATATAATTGAGGAAAAATTTCTCTTTTGACTTGTAGTTTCAGAGGTTCTCATTCCTAGTCCTTGACTCTAGTGATATAGAGCTCAAACTGAGGGAGAACTGAGTGATGACACGATCATGTGGCAGTGACTGCTCATGTCATTGCAGACAGGAGGCACAGAAAATGAGTCAGGATAAGAAAGACTCCTCAAGGACATGCCCCAGAAACCTACTTCATCCAACTAGGTGCCATCTCCCACTTTCTACCATTTCTTAGAAATGCTATCATATCATGAATCTATCAAGGAATCAGTCCATTAATAAGTTCTAAGACAAGAGGGTCTGACCATTTCCTGAAATCCATCAGCTAGAAAGCAAGGTGTGACTATATGAGCATATGTTGGTTGTTTCAGATACAAGCCATAGCATTGAAACAGTAAGAGTAAAATAAGAATGAACTGCATTAGTTGCCTCAAAATAGAGACTAGTGATGCCCCAGCTGCTTCTAGAGAGAGGATGGGTATACTAGTGTGGGCATATTAGATTGTGCAGTCCCAAACAAGCAGAAAAACTTTAGCCTTGATTTACATCATTTTATAGTGACTTCAGAAACCATCAGAGGAACCACTTGGATAACTTTCTCCAAAAGGCAAGCCAGAAAATTAAAACATTGAAAAACACACATTTTCTCCTTTTCTTCTGGGGTTGCTCTTCATGTAGTAATAAATGAAATTTGTATAAATGTGAGTATGTGTGGGGAAAAAAACGAGGAATAAATTATATCACCTTTAGAATGAGGTTAAAAGATGCTGAAGACACTTAGTAAAGCCTGAGCACATTACAAACTTCTCTTGGGTGCTACAAAAATGACAATTAGTTTTGCTAGACCTCAAACCATTGGAAACTATTATTCATGGCGATTTTGTATCTGCCTGTGTAATGTTATTGAAAAGATGCTTCATGAAGTCTCTTCTTCTCTAACATTCATTATCCCCTTTAACAAATGTTGGAATCTAACTCTCATACTCTTAGCTTTTCCAACTCTGCTGATTTAGTAATAGGATGTAAGATAAGTAAGTTATAGAGTATACTGTTCAAGCAGAGTTGAAAGGAAATATGAGACTCTAATATTCAATTAGTTTAAAATTTAAACTTTTTCTTTAATATACCCTCCTAGACAGAGAGGTTCTGAGACTCAGAAACTGACTGTAAAATTAAAGACCAAATCAATGTTGGGTCAGTAAAATTCTTTCCAGATAAACACACTTGAATTACATAGGTATTTTCTAATTCTTTTAGGTAATTCTGCAGTTTCTTACCAAAAATTGAGACTCCTTTCTGACAATTATATAATAGCTATATCTATTATAGGAGATCTTAGTTAAACTATTATTAATTTACTTGACTCTTAAGAAATAATAAGACCCTAAAGTATGGGAAGGACATTTCTGGGGCAAAGTAAGGATTCCAGTATCAGCTTATGAATATATTGAGTATTTAACAAATACTTCTGTTGAAATTAGGTCAATATACTAAAAATTGAAAATGGGAGTAAACCAGTCAAATCCATTCTTTGATGTCTGAGACATTAATTTTTTAGATATGGAGGTTCATAAAAAATTTATAGCCAAAAAAATAATGTCATGTTGCAAAAGAAATGACCATAAAATATTGACTTCCAAAATGGTTGAATCTAGGTACCTATCTGAAACATTATTCTGCTCAACTAAGCTAGTGCTATATAAATGCTTTTTAAAACAACATCAAATGATTCTTCTTCTTTTGAATCTAAAAGAAAAAATAAAATTAGAAGTCCATATTCTATGAAATACTAAATGAGTTTCATTTATATGTTTCTACATGTAAGAGAGACCAATGGCAACTGTGTTCCAGTCATCTGACTCATTCATGGTTCAGTAATTTTTCATACTAGCAAAGTACCTGAACTCTAATCTAATCCAAACGGGACAAAAACCATGTCCTGTGAGACTAATTATAGGAAGTGCCTGGAGGAACTCATACAAAGAGGTATTTAGGCAAGTTAGTTTCCTCTTTATTTGGACTTCCAGTATTGTGCCCAACATACGTTTTAGACAGAGATTTTCATAGATCAATGGTAATACTGGATTTTTCCAGATAAATGATCTTCTTATTATCATATTTGGACAGTTTTCTAAAAAGTCAGTCACATAATTATGTGTCTATTGTGAATGCATCCCAGAACCCAAATGTTCCCAATAGAAGATTTGACCTGAAGGCCAATAGCACGAGAGAGCAGACAGACATGTTGCTCCATAGGAATGAACAGCCACCTTCACAATTGTAGATGGGAACACTATTTTATTAGTTGTTTAAAGATGTGGCTGTTGTGACTACAGTGTATACTCCATGGAGCGCTGAACAGAATGACTGCCCATCTCTACAAATATTTATGTCTTTATTAGGAAGTAGCCAACACATATTCACTTGTTTTCCATTCAATTTTGTAGAACTGGTCTCTTCTCACTCATATTCATGAAATTGGTTATAAGGTTTCTCATAGGAAATAATTTGACATGAGTCATTCTCTCATAAACTAACGGAGGCTAAGAATGCAATAGCAGAAGTGATGAGTGGATATGATGCTTTGTGAGCCCTATTAACTCTTTTAAAGTTTCGAAGAATCATATAAACTAAGACTCTTATAATTCCCACTTTCTGGGTGAAAAATATGTTTATAAAGGCTAAATAAATGAATCAAGATTGCACCATCAGAAAGGGCTTTAAATTCAGGTGGCCTGGTAATATTGTTGATTGATGTGTTCCTAAGGAAAGTCATTATTAATTTATCACTTTTCTATCCTCAAGAGAAAACAAAGAAAATATGTTTTATTCTTTCTCATTTACGGTGATAGCATTTGTATCCAAAGCTCCCATTTTTTGTGAAATCCCCATCTGAAAGGAAAGAAACATTTATAGTAGATGCCTTTATAATATAGTTTAGGAAACTCATTATGTTAAAAAAGCACCAAAGGTGAATCTGTGCTACAATCTGCTAGTCTATTAAATAAATATATAAAATTGAGCTTAAAATATGAGCCTACAGTCAAATGCCTTCTGCTGCAAACAAATTTGTCTCATCAGAGCAAGGACCCACTGTGCTCCCTGTCTCACTCCTGACATCACCCTCTGCCCTGGCTAGCAAGAGAATTTTTTTTCATCTTTATTTCTTATCAAATATGCTTCAAGACACTGGGATACCAACTAACCAAAGTCTAGATAATTATTAAATAAAGACATATTTTGAGCACTACAACATCTTTTTTGTCTGACCCAAGTCTTTAAATAATATTCAGCCATTTCCTTTCATTCTGTATAGATGAATTACTATATTCATCACAACTAAAGCAGGTTTTAGTACTAATTTTGTTTTGAATCCTTTCCATATGTCTGCTGATCCATTTATTCTCAAAATTTAAGGTGGTATACTGATGTGGGAGTGTCATATATCTATCTGTTGATTTCATTGGTTAAGTAATAAAGAAACTGCTTGGCCTCATAGCTTAGAACATAGGTGGGTGGAGTAAACAGAACAGAATGCTGGGAGGAAGAGGAAGTGAGCTCAGACTGGATAGCTCTCCTCTTTGGGGCAGACGCCTCAGACAGAGACACCATGCTCCCCTCTCCCGGCAGACGTGATAGCTCCGCTCTCTGAGGCAGATGCATACGATGAAGCAAGCCGCCAAGTCTGACATGCTGAATCTTTCCCGGTAAGACCGGTGCTACACAGTTTATTAGAGATGGGTTGATCAGGATATCAGAATTAGCCAGTAAGGGCTAAAGCTAATGGGCTAAGCAGTGTTTAAAAGAATACAGTTTCCATGTAATTATTTCGGGGCATAAGCTAGCAGCAGCCGGGGTGCTGGGGACGCAGCCCCACCGCTCCTATTACAACAGTATACCATATTATAATTGGAATCTTTTTTATCGTTTATGAAAATGCTATAAAGGAAGGTGAAGTTGATAACAAAAACAATGCTGGGCAATTATATGAATGCATGTAGTTTGAACCCTGTGCACAGTCTTACCTCTTTAAATGTTTGAAGGACTAGAAATATCCTCATCTAAGTAAATATCTATCATTATCTTTATCATCTCCATCTCTATCCTCTCTATATATAGTTATCTAGGATCAATACAAATCACAGGAAGAGTAACCATTTTGGAGGATGGTAAAGCACATTCAGAACACATGTCTGATCAACAAAACAATGATGTTCAGCAGAAGCACAGCCTTTGAGGCAAGACAGTTCAGAATATTACTGTTAGGTTTGCCCATAAGTAAAGCACACTTTTTTTTAGGCTAGATTCTTCTTCTATGAACTGAAACCATATCAACTATTCCATGGATAGGAAAATTATATATGATCATACATATATAAATTGTATGTATATGCATGTACATGTAAATTACATGAGAAATAAGTACAGCTTTGTCCTTTTTTTCTATGCCCTAGAACACAATTTAAATCATCCTTGATGTATTATGTCTGACTTAGAATCATTAAAAATTAGGGGTTAGAGATGTGGCTTACCATTTAAGATAGTCAGGAGGACCTGAGTTCAGATCTCCAATCTTACATCAGTTAGCTCATAAATGCCTGTAACTCCAGGTTGAAGGGATATAACACCCTCTTCTGGTATCCACAAGCATGTACATGGATGCACACATGTGTGCATGCACACACACACACCACAATCAAAACAAATCTTAAAAGGCAATAAAAAACAATATTTAATAAAGCCATGATATATAATAGATTAGAATAGAAAATACGAATAGAAAATAGTGCCTAGGTTTAAATATAACCCTTCACATATGTATTTGTTCTTTGCTTTAGGTTTTGTTTTTGGTTGTTTGTTTTGTTGTTGTTGCTCTTAGACAGTCTTTCTTTATAGCCTAAACTGCTCTTAAACATGCTATACAGCTCAGGTTGGCCCCAACTCATGGCAGTGTTCTTACATCAGCCTCCAGAATGTTGGTAAACTCTTTTTCTAAATTGTAGACTACTTACTTAAATTTTTGTCTCCTAGATTTTTCATGTATAAAATGAAAATAAAAAGATGATCTGCCATTTCTAGATCAGTTTCCATATGTCACACATTCTAAACCTTATCATTGTAAAAGCTCATTTATCCTCACAATTACTTTGGATAATGGTAGAATTACTTTCATGATTTTACAGATGGGGAAACGGAAACAAATGGTTAGTAGCTTAACCAAATGATAGCACTCTTTTTTGTTTAACTCAGAAAGTATGGCTCTGAAGTCACTCTTTGATCTATACACTCTGTCACTGTATATTTTTACCCTTCAACTCACTAGAATTTTCTTATTTAATTTACTCAAAATTGAGACATTGTAAAACTTTGCTTTCATGAAACTTAAAAGAAAAATAAAGCAACTAGGTTACAATAAACAGCTCAAGGTCAAACAGCACATAGATTTTGGTGTCTGCTTTTAAAATCTGTAATTCATATATCCAAATCCATATAGCCTGCATTTTGCTACAACCTTCAAGATAAGTTTTGTGAAAAGTGACATGGTCACTTTCTAGGAAGAAAATTTTCAGGTCAGCGAAACATTCTTTTTAACCACATGTCTTATTCAAGACTCCTGTTGTTTTATGTGCACTGGGAACTTCCATAGTTGGTTTTTCCTCCTCATCCCACATTGGTAGTGTCACTGCTCTGTGGCTGTTGAAGGTCTATTTTTTTATTTATTTTTTCTGACTTCCATGGTTGACAGGCTGGTTCCATCCCTGTCGAGTGGGAGTTGGTGAGCTCCCATTAGCTCAGTTAAACTGTTTCCGTGGGTGTACCCATCATGGTCTTGACCTCTTTCCTCATATTCTCACTCCTCCCACTCTTGAACCTAGCTTTGGGACTCAGCCTACAGCTCTGCTGCGACTCTCTGCTTCTGTTTCCATCAGTAATGATACCTAAAATATTCATCATCTGACAACAGGGCAAGGCCAGTTTTGTCAACCTCTCTTCTATTGCTCGGGGTCTTATCTGGGATCATTGTTGAGAATTCCTTGGAATTTCTCTAGTGCCAGGTTTCTTGATAGCTCCATAATGGCTTCCTCAATCAAAATATCTCTTTCTTTGCTCTCATCTCTGTCCTTCCTCCATCTCGACTACCCTGTTCCTCAAGTTCTCCTTAACCCTCCTCTTCAGATTCTCTTCCCCTTCCTCTCTCCATTCTCCTCCCACAAACTTGTTCCCAATTTTGTCAGGAGATCTTGCCTATTTCCCCTTTCCAGGTGGATCTATATATGTTTGTTTTAGGGTTCACCTTGCTAGTTATCTTCTCTAGGATCATGAACTATAGGCTCAACATCCTTTGCTTTGCAGCTAGTATCTACTTATGAGTGAGTACATACGATGTTCATCTTTCTGGGTCTGGTTAACCTCACTCAATTTTTTTTCTAGCTCCATCCATTTAATGCAAATTTCAAGATGTCATTGTTTTTTACCACTGAGTAGTACTTGAATGTGTAAATGTGCCACATTTTCTTTATCTGTTCTTCAGTTGAGGGGCATCTAGATTGTTTCAAGATTCTAGCTATTACAAATAATGCTGCTATGAACATAGTTGAACAAATGCTTTTGTAATATGATTGAGCATCTTTTAGGTATATGCCCAAGAGTGGTACTGCTGGACCTTGAGGTAGGTTGATTCCCAGTTTTCTGAGAAACTGCCATACAGACTTCCAAAGTGGTTGTACAAGTTTGCATTAGCACCAACAATGGAGAAGTGTTGCCCTTACTACACATCATCTCCAGCATAAGCTCTTGTAAGAGGCTGCTTGTTTGTTTCCTAGCTGTCCAGACTCCCAAAATAACCACACAGAAACTGTATTAATTAAATCACTGCTTGGCCTATTAGCTCCAACTTCCTATTGACTAGCTTTTACATCTTAATTTAACCCATGTCCATTATGTTATATTTTACCACAAGTCTCATGGCCTACTGGCAAGTTTTCTGCTGTCTGTCTCTGGCAGTGACTCCGTGGCTTCTCTCTGACTCTACCTCCTTTCTCCCAGCATTCAGTTTAGTTTTCCCCACCTAGCTCTACTCTACCCTATCACAGACCTAAGACAGTTCCTTTATTAACCAATGCTATTCACAGCATACAGAGGGGAATCCAACATCAATAAGCTATCATTGGTGTATTTGATCCTAGTCATTCTGACTGCTGTAAGACAGTATGTCAGAGTTATTTTGACTTGTATTTCCCTGTTGGCTAAGAATGTTGAATATTTCCATAATGGTCTTTCAGCCATTTGAGATTCTTCTGTTGAGAATTCTCTGTTTAGTTCTATGTCCCATTTTTAATTGGGCTATTTGGAATTTTGATGACTAATTTCTTGAGTTGTTTATGTATTTTTGGAGATCAGTTATTTGTGTGATGTGGGTTGGTGATGATCTTTTCTCATTCATTAGGTTGCCTTTTTGTCTTATAGACTGTGTCCCTTACTTTACAGAAGCTTCTCAGTTTAAGGGGGACCCATTTAGATATTGTTGCTCTCAGTGTCTGTGCTACTGGTGTTATATTTAGGAAGTATTTCTTGTGGCCATGTATTGAAGGCTACTTCCCACTTTCTCTTCTATCATGTGCAGCCTGGTCAGATTTATATTGAGGTCTTTAATCCATTTGGTTTTGAGTTATGTGCATGGTGATAGATATGGATCTATTTTTATTCTTCTAAAAGTTGACATCCAGTTATGCCAGCACCATTTGTTGAAGATGCTTTCTTTTTTCCATTGTATATTTTTAGTTTTTTTTTGTCAAAAACCAGGTGTTCATAGGTGTGTGGATTAATGTCTGGGTCTTCAATTCTTTCCATTGGTTAACTGGTCTGTTTTTATGCCAATAGTAAGATGTTTTCATTACTTTAGCTCTATAATAGAGCTTGATTCAGGGATGGTGATGCCCCCAGAAGTTCCTTTGTTGTAAAGGATTGTTTTGGCTATTCTGAGTTGTTGTTTTGTTTTTCAATATGAAGTTGATTATTGTTCTATCAAAGTCTGTGGAGAATTGTGTTAGGATTTTGATGGGGGTTGCCTTGAACCTAAAGATTGGTTTTGGTAGGATTGCCATTTTTATTTTGTTAATCCTACCTATCCAAGAGCATGGGAGATCTTCCTTGACCTAGAGGTAGTTCATTAGAGCACTGTTCAATTTCCATGAGTTGGTAGACTTTCTGCAATTAGTGTTGTTATTAAATTTTAAATTTAATCCATGGTTACTCCATTTTTTTGTATCTGTTGAGATTTACTTTGCTACTGAGTATGTGGTCAACTTTAGAATAAGTTCCATGAGGTGCTGAGAAGAAGATATATTCTTTTGTGTTTGGGTTGAATGTTCTATAGATATCTGTTAAGTCCATTTCATTCATGACATCTGTTAGTTCTCTTATTTCTCTGTTAAGTTTCTGTCTGGTTGTCCTGTCCATTGGGGAGAGTGGGGTGTTGACATCTCCTACTATTAGTGTATAAGGTTTGATGTGTGATTTAAGCTTTAGTAATGTTTCTTTTACATATGTGGGTGCTCTTGTATTAGAGGCATAGACATTCAGGATTCAGACTTTATCTTGATTGATTGTTCCTGTTATAAATATAATGAATCCTTCTCCATCTCTTCTAAATTATTTTAGTTTGAAGTCTATTTTGTTGGTTATTGAGATGGCTACACCTGCTTATTTCTTAGGTCCATTTGATTGGAAAATTTTTTCCAAGCCCTATACTCTGAGGTAATGTCTGTCTTGAGGTTGAGGTGTGTTTCTTGTATACAGCAGAAAATTGGATCCTGTTTTTGTATCCATTCTCTTAGCCAGTGTCCTTTTATAGGTGAATGGAGTCCATTGATATTAAGAGATATTAATGACTTGTGATTGTTAATTCCTGTCATTTTCAATGATAGTGTTTGTGTTTCCTTTCTTTGGGTTTAGCTTGTGTGAGATTATCTGTTGCCTATGTTGTTGTGGGTGCATTTAGCTCCCTTGGCTTGAAATTTTTCTCCTAGTACTTTCTGTAGTGCTAGATTTGTGGACAGGTTTTGTTTTAATCTGGTTTTGTCTTGGAATATCTTGTTTTCTCCATCAGTGGTAATTGAAAGCTTTGTTGGGTATGGTATTCTGGGTTTATATCTGTGGTCTTTTAGTGCCCTTGACTTTCTAGCTTTCATGGTTTCCATTGAGAAGTTGGATGTAATTCTAATAGGTCTACCTTTATATTACTTGGCAATTTTCATTTGCTATTTATTATTCTTTCCTTATTCTGTAGGTTTTGCATTTTAAATTATTATACAGTGAGTAAACTTGTTTTTTGATCCAGTCTATTTGGTGTTCTGTAAGCTTCTTGTACATTCATAGTGGTATCCTTCTTTAGGTTGGGAAAGTTTTCTTCTATGATTTTGTTGAAAATATTTTCTGTGCCTTAGAACTGGAGTTCTTCTTTTATCCCTATTATTCCTAAGTTTTGTCTTTACCTGGTGTCCCTGATTTCCTGGATATTTCATGTTAAGAATTTGTTGGATTTGATTGGGGTGAGTTTCTGACCCAATGGCATCAGCTTGGGACAGGGAACTCAGAAGTTCCTCAACCCCCTATCCTTCCTGGGCTCTCTGCAGGGCCTCTACTCCCTGCATACTGCCTCTTTCTTCCTATCCCACCCAGCTTGAATCCAGAACCCTCCCCCCTTCTGCCCCTCTGCCCTGTTTGGGCACATAACATGACCCAGCTCAGCCTGTCTGGACGCTGGGTCTGAATCCTCAGGGCAACCAGGCTGGCGGGAGTTCCTTTGTTTCAATAGCCTGCATGCACCAAGCAAGGAAGGCGCTTTGTTTACGAGCTACCCAACCAGCATGGAGACCTGATCTCAGCTCCAGGAGAGCCAGCATTGGGGAGAGCCATCATTCGGCACGGAGATCTGATCTCGGCACCAAGAGAGCTATCACTGGGGAGAGCCATCATTGGGAAGGTATATCAGTAGGCAAGAAGACATGATCCTGTTAAAGAAGATCCATAGGGGAGCATTCGGAGGAAGAGATGGGCCAATGCAAGAATTCACCCAACAATCTGAAAAACAACATGAAACCACCAGAAACCAGCGACCTCACAACAGGAGGACTTGAGCACCTTAATCAGGAAGAAGTAGAAAAAAATTGACTTTATGAAAGGGATTGACGCCCTTAAACAGCATGTAAAGAACACCCTTATAGAAATGGATGAGAAATATAACAGAAAGTTTGAAGAATTGAATAAATCAGTGAATGATACCCTAGGAAACCAAGGAAAAACAATCAAACAGATAATGGAAACAGTTCAAGACTTGAAAACTGAAATGGAGACAAAGAAGAAAACACAAACAGAGGGTCGTCTGGACATGGAAAAATTAAGTAAACAAACAGAGACTACAGAAACAAGCATAACCAACAGATTACAAGAGATAGAAGAAAGAATCTCAGATTCTGAAGATACCATAGAGAAAATAAACACACTGATCAAAGAAAACAGCAAGTCCAACAAACTTTCATCACAAAACATTCAGGAAATATGGGACACAATAAAAAGACCAAACCTAAGAATTATAGGAGTAGAAGAAGGAGAAGAAGTGCAGCTGAACGGTCCAGAAAAAATATTTAATAAAATTATAGAAGAAAACTTTCCCAACCTAAGGAAAGATATACCTATGAAGGTTCAAGAAGCATACAGAACACCGAATAGGCTGGATCAAAAAAAATTGCCTTGCCATATAATAATCAAAACACAAAGCATACAGAATAAAGAAAGAATATTAAGAGCTGCAAAAGAAAAAGGCCAAGTTACTTATAAAGGTAAACCTATCAGACTTACACCTGACTTCTCCATGGAAACCATGAAAGCCAGAAGGTCCTGGATAGATGTACTGCAGAAACTAAGAGACCATGGATGGAAGCCCAGACTACTATACCCAGCCAAGCTTTCGTTCACTATAAATGGAGAAAATAAAATTTTCCATGATAAAAAATTTAAATAATACGTAGCCACAAATCCAGCCTTACAAAAAGTAATAGAAGGAAAATCACTAACCAAGGAGTCCAAAAATGACCACAATAACTAAGACATCTAGAGACCCTTCACCAGCACAACTCAAAGAAGGGAAACACACAAACTCTATGACTAAAAAAGTGACCGGAGTTAACAAACACTGGTCATTAATATCATTTAATGACAATGGACTCAACTCACCTATAAAAAGGCACAAGCTAAGAGATTGGATAAGAAAACAGGATGAAGACTCAATCCTGAATATCTATGGCCCTAATATAAAAGCACCCATGTACCTAAAAGAAACATTGCTAAAACTCAAGGCAGCCATCAAACTGCACACACTAATAGTAGGAGACTTCAACACTCTTCTCTCACCAATGGACAGGTCAATCAGACAGAAACCTAACAGAGAAATAAGATAATTAATGGAGGTAATGAAGCAAATGGACTTAACAGACATCTATAGAACATTCCACCCAAATAGGAAAGAATATACCTTCTTCTCTGCAGCTCATGGAACCTTCTCGAAAATTGACCACATAGTCGGTAACAAAGCAAACATCCACAGTAACAAAAAAATATTAGTAACCACCTGTGTCTTATCAGATCACCATGGATTAAAGTTAGAATTCAACAACAAGGCTACCCCCAGAAAGCCTACAAATTCATGGAAACTGAACAGTCAACTACTGAACCATACCTGGATTAAGGAAGAAATAAAGAAAGTAAAGTCTTCCTTGAATTCAATGGAAATAAAGAAACAACCTATTCAAACTTATGGGACACAATGAAAGCAGTCCTGAGAGGAAAGTTCGTAGCACTAAGTGCCCACTTAAAGAAAACAGAGAAAGCATACATTGGAGACTTAACAGCCCACCTGAAAGCTCTAGAAAAAAAAAGAAGCAGACTCACCTAGGAGGAGTAGAAGACTGGAAATAATCAAACTGAGGGCTGAAATCAACAAAATAGAAACACAGAAAACAATCCAAAGAATCAATGAAACAAAAAGCTGGTTCCTGGAGAAAATCAACAAGATTGATAAACCCCTATCCAAACTAATCAAACGGCAGAGAGAGAATTTGCGAATTAATAAGATCAGAAATGAAAAGGGTGACATAACCACAAACACAGAGGAAATTCAGAGAATCATTAGATCTTACTACAAAAGCCTGTATGCCACAAAATTAGAAAATGTAAAAGAAATAGAAACTTTTTTAGATAAATACCATATACCAAAGTTAAACCAGGAACAGGTGAACAATCTAAATAGACCGGTCAGTCGCGAAGAACTAGAAGCTATTATCAAAAATCTCCCTACCAAAAAACGCCCAGGACCAGATGGTTTCAATGCAGAATTCTACCAGAACTTCCAATAAGACCTAATACCTATACTCCTTAATGTATTTCACAATATAGAAACAGAAGAGTCATTGCCAAATTCCTTTTATGAAGCTACAGTTACTCTGATACCAAAACCGCACAAAGACTCAACCAAGAAAGAGAATTATAGGCTAATCTCACTCATGAACATCGACACAAAAATCCTCAACAAAATACTGGCAAACCGAATCCAAGAACACATTAGAAAAATTATCCATTATGGTCAAGTAGGCTTCATCACAGAGATGCAGGGCTGATTCAACATATGAAAATCTATCAATATAATCCATCATAAAAATAAACTGAAAGAAAAAAACCATTTGATCGTTTCATTAGATGCTGAAAAAGCATTTGACAAAATTCAATATCCCTTTATGATAAAAGTCTTGGAGAGATTAGGGATACAAGGGTCATACCTAAATATAATAAAAGCTATTTACAGCAAGCCGACAGCTAACATCAAATTAAATCGAGAGAAACTCAAAGCCATCCCACTAAAATCAGGAACACGACAAGGCTGTCCACTCTCCCCATACCTCTTCAATATAGTGCTTGAAGTTCTAGCAATAGCAATAAGACAACATAAGGGGATCAACGGGATTCGAATCGGAAAGAAAGAAATTAAACTTTTGTTATTTGCAGATGATATGATAGTGCACATAAGCAACCCCAAAAACTCCACCAAAGAATTCCTACAGCTGATAAACACCTTTAGTAATGTGGCAGGATACAAGATCAACTCCAAAAAATCAGTCGCCCTCTTATACATAAATGATATGGAAGCAGAGAGGGAAATCAGAGAATCATCACCTTTCACAGTAACCACAAACAACATAAAATATCTTGGGGTAACTCTAACCAAGGAAGTGAAAGATCTATTTGACAAGAACTTTAAGGCATTGAAGAAAGAAATTGAAGAGGATACCAGAAAATGGAAGGACCTCCCTTGCTCTTGGATTGGGAGGATCAACATAGTAAAAATGGCAATTCTACCAAAGGCTATTTATAGATTCAATGCAATCCCCATCAAGGTCTTATCAAAATTCTTCACAGATCTTGAGAGGACAATAATCAATTTTATATGGAAAAACAAAAAACCCAGGATAGCCAAAACAATCTTATACAATAAAGGAACGTCTGGAGGCATTACCATCCCTGACTTCAAACTCTATTACAGAGCTACAGTATTGAAAACAGCGTGGTACTGGCATAAAAACAGAGAAGTCGACCAATGGAATCGTATAGAAGACCCTGTTTTTAGCCCACAAACCTATGAACACCTCATTTTCGATAAAGGAGCTAAAAGTATACAATGGAAAAAAGAAAGCATCTTCAACAAATGGTACTGGCACAACTGGACGTCAACCTGTAGAAGAATGAAAATAGACCCATATCTATCACCATGCACAAAACTCAAGTCCAAATGGATCAAAGATCTCAATATCAATCTGAACTCACTGAACCTGATAGAAGAAAGTGGGAAGTACCCTACAACAGATGGCCACAGGAGATCGCTTCCTATGTATAACCCCAGCAGCACAGACATTAAGGGCAACATTGAATAAACTGAGAAGGTTCTGTAAAGCAAAGGACACTCTCACTAAGACAAAAAGGCAACCTACTGACTGGGAGAAGATCTTCACCAACCCTGCAACAGACAAAGATCTGATCTCCAAAATATATAAAGTACTCAAGAAACTAGACTTTAAAATGCTAATTAACCCAATTAAAAAATGGGGCACTGAACTGAACAGAGAATTCTCAACAGAAGAAGTTCAAATGGCCAAAAGACACTTAAGGTCATGCTCGACCTCCTTAGCGTTCAGGGAAATGCAAATCAAAACAACTTTGAGATATCATTTTACACCTGTCAGAATGGCTAAAATCAAAAACACCAATGATAGCCTTTGCTGGAGAGGTTGTGGAGTAAGGGGTACACTCATCCATTGCTGGTGGGAATGCAAACTTGTGCAACCACTTTGGAAATCAGTGTGACATTTTCTCAGAAAATTTGGGATCAACCTACCCCTGGAGCCAGCAATATACCCAAGAGATGCCCTATCACATGACAAAAGCATTTGTTCAACTATGTTCATAGCAGCATTATTTATAATAGCCAGAACCTGGAAACAACCTAGATGTCCTTCAATGGAAGAATGGATGAAGAAAGTGTGGAATATATACACCTTAGAGTACTACTCTGCCATAAAAAATAATGACTTTTCGAATTTTGCATGCAAATGGATGGAAATAGAAAACACTATCCTGAGTGAGTTACCCAGACCCAAAAAGTGGATCATGGGATGTACTCACTCATAATTGGTTTCTAGCCATAAATAAAGGTCCCTGAGTCTATAATTTGTGATCCTAAAGAAGCTAAAGAAGAAGGTGAACCCAAAGAAAAACATATAGTTATTATCCCTGCTATGGGAAATAGACAAGATTGCTGGGCAAAACATTGGGATCTTGGGGGTGGGGTGCGATGGGGGTAAGGGGAGATGGGGAGAGAAAAGTGAGAAGGGGAGGATGGGGGAACTTGGGGAAACGGGATGATTGGGGATAAAACAAGGGTGGATAGAGGAGCAGGGAATCACATAACTTAATTAAGGGAACCACCTTAGGGTTGGTAAGAGACATGAACCTAGAGTGGCTCCCAGGTGCCCGGGACAATGTCCCCAGTTAGTTCCTTGGGCAGCTGAGCATAGGGAACCTGAAATGACCCTATCCTATAACCACACTGATGAATATCTTGCATATCACCATAGAACCTTCATCTAGCGATGGATGGAGATAGAGACAGAGACCCACACTGGAGCATCGGACTAAGCTCCCAAAGTCCCAATGAGGAGCAGAAGGAGGGAGAACATGAGCATGGAAGTCAGGACCACGAGAGGTGCACCCATCCACTGAGACAGTGGGGCTGATCTATTGGGAGCTAACCAAGGCCAGCTGGACTGTGACTGAAAAAACATGGGATAATACCCGACTCTCTGAACATGGCAGACAATGAGGGCTGATGAGAAGCCAAGGACAATGCCATGGGGTTTTGTTTCTACTTCATGTTCTGGCTTTGTGGGAGCCTATCCAGTTTGTATGTTCACCTTCCTAGACCTGGATGGAGGGCAGAGGACCCTGGACTTCCCACAGGGCAGGGAACCCTGACTGCCCTTCGGACTGAAGAGGGAGAGGGAGAGGAGTGGGGGAAGGGGGAGAGGGGCGGGAGGAGGGGGAGGGAAATGGGAGGCTGGGAGGAGGCAGGAATTTTTTTCAATAAAAAAAATCTATGCCAAAAGTGTAACAGTTAGAAAAGTGCAGGAAATTAAAAAATAGTAATGTCACAAAGCCCATGAAGAATACTTCCAGCCAGAATGGCGCTGAAGGGGAGAAAGGAAGGGGGGAGATTTGACTTATTTACTAGAAGATATTTGAAATCTTTGATGCCCTCATTATCCCCCATTAAAAGCTATGGGAACCAGGGCTCATGCAGACATGAATACTGATGTGATTGGCTAATTTTCTTTCTGCTTCTTCTGGGATTCATGTTTTTTTGCTTTATACTTTGTATGATGTAAGGCAATAAATAAGTTCCTGCTTGACTGGCAAAAAAAAGAATTTGTTGGATTTAAATATTTTCTCTGACCAATGAATCTATTTCCTCTATAGTATCTTCAACACCTGAGATTCTCTCATCTATGTCTTGTATCCTGTTGGTTATGCTTGCCTCTGTAGTTCCTGTTCGTTTATCCAGATTTTTCATATCCAGAATTCCCTAGGTTTCTTTTTTCTTTATTGTGTGTATTTCATTCTTCAAGCCTTGAACTTATTGCTTTACCTGTTTAATTGTTTTTTTCCCCCTTGGGTTACTCTGAGAGATTTTTTGATTTCTTCCAGTATTTTGTTTTTCTTTTCTTCCATTTTTTTTTAAAGGAACTTTCCCTTTCCTCTTTAAAGATCTCCATCAACCTCATAAAGTTACATTTAAAATAATTTTGTTCTGCTTCTTCTGGATTAGGGTGATCAAGTCTTCCTGCTGTGTGACTACTTACCATGTTGCTTTTTAGGTTGTTGGATGAATTCTTCAATGGTGCCTACCCATCTCTTCCTTCAGTTGGTGCCAGCAGAGTATTTGCCTCTTGGTCCAATCTTTGAAATGGCTGTCTGTGTCTTTGGGAACTGTTCTTGGTCTGCTCTGTACTGATACTGTCTGTGTCTCAGAGAGTCACTGAGGTCTCTCCTGGCCCTGTCTCTTGCCCTGTTCTCTTTGCTTTCTTGGTTCATTCTCTTGATCCACTCCACAGTCACAGCTTGTCCTTCAGAGTTTGTCTCTTGATCCTCTCTTTTGGTCTTCTCTCTTGGTCCTCCCTGTGTAATCGCAACTTGTGTTTCAGCATTCCTCTGAGGCTTCAGGGGGTGGTTGGAGGGCACGGGGGCAATATGGGACTTGTAGCTTTCAGGTGGGATGGGGGTGCTGGAGCATCCTACCTGCGGGGAATTCACTTACTGGCTGGCTAGAGAAGCCAAGGCAGGTGGGGGACAATCTCTTGATTTTGCCCTACCCCCCCATATGGAGGGCCTATAGGCTGGGGTGTCCTGCTGTGTGGGTGGTCACTCACCTCTTGGTCCTCTCTGCAGGCTGTGTTTCATAGTTCCACTGAGGTTGTGGGGGGGGGGCATGATAGGATGGATGGCAAAGGCGAGTCTGAAGTTCTTATACTACCTGCCTCATCTGCTCTGCCACAGGAGCAACCATTGTAACTTACAGCACTTCTTATTTAGAAGTCAAGGCTTGGTTCCTTTTCTGAGTCACTGACTTTCATCTTTTCAGAGTGGAGATTCCATATTTATATCTCTGAGGTCTTTACTATTAAAATTTGATTAAAACACAATTATAATTCATAAACATAAAATGCCAACTTATGTATAAAGTTCAGAATGACACCATTTCAACTTAAAATTTCCAGTAGAGTGGAAGAACAATGAATTTAAGAGAAAGTGAGAGAGGAGACAATAAATGTCTGGATGTAAGGAAGACAGGGAAAAAGAGAGGGAGGGCGTATAGGAGGGATAACAAGGGAAGAGGAGAGATTTATAATGATGAGATATATTTCAAGAGAAATAGATGAATGAAATCAATATGAGGTGATTTTATTTTATCAAAATATTTTAAAATTTACATCCTAGAGTCCCGGCCAGCAGGCCCCAACCCAGCGGCAGAGACCCGGCGAGAAGGCCCCAGAGGTGGATGCGGGATAGTCCAAGTATGAAACAGTGAAGCCCACACTGAGAGCAGATCGCCCCACTACAACTAAATCAAGTAGGATTTTGGGGGCCTGGCCTGCAGAGGAGTAGGCCTTGTATAAGCGAGGTCCTGTCCCTGAGAACCCTCCTGAGTGGGGAGAGTGTTCTGGGCCCACGGCAGGTCACAGAAAACAGAGTGGGGGCATTCCCGCACCCCTTTGACCCCCGGTTAGTCTGCGAGGACTGGTACCCGCTGCTGGGGCTGCTCCTCCTCTGCTGCGACCTCTCTCCCTGACCCATCCCAACTTGCGCCCAGGGGCCTCCTTCACCCCCATCCCTTCCGCGGGGCCATGGGACCACCCAGTTTAGCCTGTTTGGGCGCTGGGTCTAGAGCTCAGGGCAGAGGACAACGGGAGTTTCTCTGTTTTGGTGGCTGGCCTGCAGAGTGGTAGGGCTTTGGTTGGCGAAGTCCCTGGTGAATGGGGAGCCTTGTCCAGGTCCTGAAGACCCTTCTGAGTGCTGAGAGGGATCTTGGCCTGCGGCGGGAACCAGGAAACAGAATGAGGGCATTTTGTGAGAGGAGCCCCTGGCCAGCAGGGAAACCTGATCCTGATTTAAAAGACCCATTAGATAGCATTAATAGGAGGAGATGGGCAGGCGCCAAGGCAAGAACTCACCCAACAATCTGAAAAACAACATGAAAACACCAGAACCCAATGATCTAACAACAGAAGGACTTGAACACCCTAACACTGAAGAAGAGGAAAAAATTGACTTTATGAAAGCAATAGAGTCCCTTAAACAACATGTGAAAAACGCCCTTATAGAAATGGATGAGAAGTATAACAAAAAGTTTGACGAAATGAGTAAATATGTAAATGATACCCTGGGAAACCAAGAAAAAATGATCAAACAGGTAATGGAAACAGTTCACGAATTGAAAACTGAAATGGAAGCAAGGAAAAAAACACAAACTGAGAACCAGCTGGATATGGAAAATCTAGATCAACGAGCAGAGACTACAAAAACAAGCATAATCAATAGAATACAAGAGATAGAAGAAAGAATCTCAGATTCTGAGGATACCATAGAGAAAATAAACGCACTGATCAAAGAAAACAGCAAAGCCAACAAATACTCATTACAAAACATTCAGGAAATATGGGACACAATAAAAAGACCAAACCTAAGAATAATAGGGATAGAAGAAGGAGAAGAGTCACAGCAAACCGAATCCAAGAACACATTAGAAAAATTATCCATTATGGTCAAGTAGGCTTCATCCCAGAGATGCAGGGCTGGTTCAACATACAAAAATCTATCAATGTAATTCATCATATAAATAAACTGAAAGAAAAAACCATATGATCATTTCATTAGATGCTGAAAAAGCATTTGACAAAATTCAACATCCCTTTATGATAAAAGTCTTGGAGAGATTAGGGATACAAGGATCATACCTAAATATAATAAAAGCTATATACAGCAAGCCGACAGCTAACATCAAATTAAACGGAGAGAAACTCAAAGCCATCCCACTAAACTCAGGAACACGACAAGGCTGCCCACTCTCGCCATATCTCTTCAATATAGTGCTTGAAGTTCTAGCAATAGCAATAAGACAACATAAGGGGGCCAAGGGGATTCGAATTGGAAAAGAAGAAGATAAACTTTCGTTATTTGCAGATGATATGATAGTGTACATAAACGACCCCCAAAACTCCACCAAAGAACTCCTACAGCTGATAAACACCTTTAGTAATGTGGCAGGATACAAGATCAACTCCAAAAAATCAGTCGCCCTCTTATATACGAAGGATATGGAAGCAGAGAGGGAAATCAGAGAAACTTTACCTTTCACGATAGCCACAAACAGCATAAAATATCTTAGGGTAACTCTAACCAAGGAAGTGAAAGACCTATTTGACAAGAACTTTAAGGCATTGAAGAAAGAAATTGAAGAGAATACCAGAAAATGGAAGGACGTCCCTTGCTCTTGGATTGGGAGGATCAATATAGTAAAAATGGCAATTCTACCAAAGGCAATTTATAGATTCAATGCAATCCCCATCAAGATCCCAGCAAAATTCTTCACAGATCTTGAAAGGACAATAATCAACTTTATATGGAAAAACAAAAAACCCAGGGTAGCTAAAACAATCCTATACAATAAAGGATCTTCTGGAGGCATTACCATCCCTGACTTCAAACTCTATTACAGAGCTACAGTAATGAAAACAGTGTGGTACTGGCATAAAAACAGAGAAGTCGATCAATGGAATCGCATAGAAGACCCAAATTTTAACCCACAAACCTATGATCACCTCATTTTCGATAAAGGAGCTAAAAGTATACAATGGTGGAAAGAAAGCATCTTCAACAAATGGTGCTGCCGGGCGATGGTGGCGCACGCCTTTAATCCCAGCACTCGGGAGGCAGAGGCAGGCGGATCTCTGGGAGTTCGAGACCAGCCTGGTCTACAAGAGCTAGTGCCAGGACAGGCTCCAAAGCTACAGAGAAACCCGGTCTCGAAAAAACTTAAAAAAAATAAAAATAAAAACAAATGGTGCTGGCACAACTGGATATCAACCTGTAGAAGATTGAAAATAGACCCATATCTATCACCTTGCACAAAACTCAAGTCCAAATGGATCAAGGACCTCAATATCAGTCCGAACACACTGAACCTGATAGAAGAGAAAGTGGGAACCACCCTACAACAAATGGGCAAAGGAGATCGCTTTCTATGTATAACCCCAGCAGCACAGACATTAAGGGCAGCATTGAATAAATGGGACCTACTAAAACTGAGAAGCTTCTGTAAAGCAAAAGACACTGTCACTAAGACAAAAAGACAACCTACTGACTGGGAGAAGATCTTCACCAACCCTGCAACAGACAAAGGCCTGATCTCCAAAATTTATAGAGAACTCAAGAAACTAGACTTCAAAATGCTAATTAACCCAATTAAAAAATGGGGCACTGAACTGAACAGAGAATTCTCAACAGAAGAAGTTCAAATGGCCAAAAGACACTTAAGGTCATGCTCAACCTCCTTAGTGATTAGGGAGATGCAAATCAAAACAACTTTGAGATATCATCTTACACATGTCAGAATGGCTAAAATCAAAAACACCAATGATATCCTTTGCTGGAGAGGCTGTGGAGGAAGGGGTACCCTCATACATTGCTGGTGGGAATGCAATCTTGTGCAACCACTTTGGAAATCAGTGTTTCAGTTTCTCAGGAAATTTGGGATCAACCTACCCCTGGACCCAGCAATACCACTCTTGGGAATATACCCAAGAGATGCCCTATCACATGTCAAAAGCATCTGCTCAACTATGTTCATAGCAGCATTATTTGTAATAGCCAGAACCTGGAAACAACCTAGATGCCCTTCAATGGAAGAATGGATGAAGAAAGTGTGGAATATATACACATTAGAGTACTACGCTGCGGTAAAAAACAATGACTTCTCGAATTTTGCATGCAAATGGATGGAAATAGAAAACACTATCCTGAGTGAGGTAACCCAGACCCAAAAAGATGAACATGGGATGTACTCACTCATAATTGGTTTCTAGCCATAAATAATGGTCACGGAGTATATAATTGGTGAACCTAAAGAAGCTAAATTAGAAGGTGAACCCAAGGAAAAACATATAATTATTCTCTTGACTAAGGGAAGTAGACAAAATTGCCGGGGAGAAATTTTGGAATCTTGGGGGTGGGGATGGGATTATCGGGGGAAGGGGAGAGAAAAGTGAGAAGGGGAGGATTAGGGAAACTTGGGGAAACAGGAGGATTGGGATAAAGGAAGGTTGGATAGGGGAGCACGGAAGCACAATTTTTAGTTAAGGGAGTCACCTTAGGGTTGGCAAGAGACTTGAACCTAGAGTGGCTCCCAGGAGCCCAAGGCGAGGTCCCCAGTTAGTTCCTTGGGCAGCTGAGGATAGGGAACCTGAAATGACCCTATCCTATAGCCATACTGATGATTATCTTGCATATCACCATAGAACCTTCATCAGGTGATGGATGGAGATAGTCACAGAGACCCACACAGGAGCACCGGACTGAGCTCACAAGTTCCCAATGAGGAGTGGAAGGAGGGAGAACATGAGCAAGGAAGTCAGGACCACGAGGGGTGCACCCAACCACTGAGACAATGTGGCTGATCTATTGGGAGCTCACCAAGGCCAGCTGGACTGGGACGGAAGAAGCATGGGATAAAACAGGACTCTCTGAACGTGGCGAACAATGGGGGCTGATGAGAAGCCAAGGACAATGGCCCTGGGTTTTGATCCTACTTCAAGTTCTGGCTTTGTGGGAGCCTAGCCAGTTTGGATGTTCACCTTCCTAGACATGGACGGAGGGGGGAGGACCTTGGACTTTCCACAGGGAAGGGAACCCTGACTACTCTTTGGACTGGAGAGGGAGGGTGAGAGGAGTGGGGGGAGGGGGAGAAGGGTGGGAGGAGGGGGAGGGAAATGGGAGGCTGGGGGGAGGTGGAAACTTTTTTCTTTTTCTCAATAAAAAAATAAAATAAAATAAAAAGACCAAACCTAAGAATAATAGGGATAGAAGAAGGAGAAGAGTCACAGCTCACAGGCCCAGAAAATATTTTTAACAAAATTATAGAAGAAAACTTTCCCAACATAAAGAAAGATATTCCTTTGAATATTCAAGAAGCATACAGAACACCAAACAGACTGGATCAAAGGAAAACATCCCCTCACCATATAATAATCAAAATACAAAATATACAGGTTAAAGAAAGAATATTAAGAGCTACAAAGGAAAAAGGCCAAGTAACTTATAAAGGTAAACCGATCAGACTTACACCTGACTTCTCTATGGAAACCATGAAAGCCAGAAGGTCCTGGATAGAGGTACTGCAGAAACTAAGAGACCATGGATGCAAACCCAAACTACTATACCCAGCCAAGCCACTGTTCACTATCAATGGAGAAAAGAAGACATTCCAACATAAGAACAAATTTAAACAATACGTAGCCACAAATCCAGCCCTACAGAAATAGAAGGAAAATCACATCCCAAGGAATCCAACATTGCCAACACTGCCTACAATAATTCAGGTGTCTAGCGAACCTTCACCAGTACAACTCAAAGAAGGGAGACACACAAACTCTACTACCAAAAACGATAAGAATAACCGGAGTAAACAAGCACTGGTCATTAATATCACTTAATATTAATGGTCTCAATTCACTTATAAAAAGGCACAGGCTAAGAGATTGGATACGAAAACAGGATCCAACATTCTGCTGTTTGCAAGAAACACATCTCAACCACAAAGATAGGCATCTACTCAGAGTAAAGGGTTGGGAAAAGGTGTTTCAAGCAAATGGTCCTAAGAAAAAAGCAGATGTGGCCATACTAATTTCTAACAAAACTGACTTCAAACTAAAGTCAATCAGAAGAGATCTAGATGGACACTTTATACTCATAACAGGAACAATTCATCAGGATGAAGTCTCAATCCTGAATATCTATACCCCTAATATAAAAGCACCCACTTATGTAAAAGAAATATTACTAGAACTCAAGGCAGACATCAAACCTCACACACTAGTCATAGGAGACTTCAACACACCTCTTTCTCCAATGGACAGATCAATCAGACAGAAACCTAATAGAGAATTAAGAGAATTATTGGAGGTAATGAAACAAATGGACTTAACAGACATCTATAGAACACTCCACCCAAATAGGAAAGAATATACCTTCTTCTCTGCAGCTCATGGAACCTTCTCGAAAATTGACCACATACTCAGAAACAAAGGAAACCTCCACAGATACAAAAAAAATCAGTGTCCACCTGTGTCTTATCAGATCACCACGGACTAAAGTTAGAAGGCAACAACAATGCTACCCCCAGAAAGCTGACAAACTCATGGAAACTGAACAGTCAACTACTCAACCACACCTGGGTCAAGGAAGAAATTAAGAAAGAAATTAAGGTCTTCCTTGAATCTAATGACAATAAAGAGACAACATACTCAAACCTATGGGACACGATGAAAGCAGTGCTAAGAGGAAAGGTCATAGCACTAAGTGCCCACTTAAAGAAAATGGAGAAAGCATACATTGGGGACTTAACAGCACACCTGAAAGCTCTAGAAAAAAAAAGAAGCAGACATGCCCAGGAGGAGTAGAAGACTGGAAATGATCAAACTGAGGGCTGAAATCAACAAAATAGAAACACAGAAAACATTCCAAAGAATCAATGAAACAAAAAGTTGGTTCTTGGAGAAAATTGACAAGATTGACAAACCCCTATCCAAACTAATTAAACGACAGAGAGAGAACATGCAAATAAATAAGATCAGAAATGAAAAGGGGGACATAACCACAGACACAGAGGAAATTCAGAGAATCATTAGATCTTACTACAAAGCCTGTATGCCACAAAACTGGAAAATACAAAAGAGATGGACATCTTTTTAGGTAAGTACCATATACCAAAGCTAAACCAAGACCAGGTGAATGATCTAAATAGACCTATGAGTCGTGAAGAACTAGAAACTGTTATCAAAAATCTCCCTTCCAAATAAAGCCCAGGACCAGATGGTTTCAATGCAGAATTCTACCAGAACTGCCAAGAAGAGCTACTACCTATATTCCTAAATGTATTTCACAACATAGAATCAGAAGAGTCATTGCCAAATTCCTTTTATGAAGCTACAATTACCCTGATACCAAAACCACACAAAGACCCAACCAAGAAAGAGAATTACAGGCCTATCTCACTCATGAATATCGACACAAATATTCTCAATGAAATACTGGCAAACCGAATCCAAGAACACATTAGAAAAATTATCCATTATGATCAAGTAGGCTTCATCCCAGAGATGCAGGGCTGGTTCAACATACTCAAATTTATCAATGTAATCCATCATATAAGTAAACTGAAAGAAAAGAACCATATAATCATTTCATTAGATGCTGAAAAAGCATTCGACAAAATTCAACACCCCTTTATGATAAAGGTCTTGGAGAGATTAGGAATACAAGGGTCATACCTAAATATAATAAAAGCTATTTACAGCAAGCCGACAGCTAACATTAAATTAAACGGAGAAAAACTCAAAGCCATCCCATAAAATCAGGAACACGACAAAAATGTCCACTCTCTCCATACCTCTTCAATATAGTGCTGGAAGTTCTAGCAATAGCAATAAGACAACATAAGGCGATCAAGGGGATTCGTATTGGAAAGGAAGAAGTTAAGATTTTGTTATTTGCAGATGATATGATAGTATATATAAGTGACCCCAAAAACTCTACCAAAGAACTTCTCCAGCTGATAAACACCTTTAGTAATGTGGCAGGATACAAGATCAACTACAAAAAATCAGTTGCCTTCCTATACACTAAGGATAAGGAAACAGAGAGGGAAATCAGAGAAGCATCACCTTTCATGAAAGCCACAAATAGCATAAAATATCTTGGGGTAACTCTGACCAAGGAAGTGAAAGATCTATTTTACAAGAACTTTAATCTTTGAAGAAAGAAATTGAAGAGGACACCAGAAAATGGAAGGATCTCCCTTGCTCTTGGATTGGGAGGATCAACATAGTAAAAATGGCAAGTCTACCAAAAGCAATCTATAGATTCAATGCAATCCCCATCAAAATCCCATCAAAATTCTTCACAGACCTGGAGAAGACAATAATCAACTTTATATGGAAAAACAAAAATCCCAGGATAGCCAAACAATCTTATGCAATAAAGGATTGTCTGGAGGCATTACCATCCCTGACTTCAAACTCTATTACAGAGCTACAGTATTGAAAAGAGCTTGGTATTCGCATAAAAACAGAGAAGTCAACCAATTGAATCGAATAGAAGACCCTGACTTTAACCCACAAACCTATGAACACCTGATTTTCGATAAAGGAGCTAAAAGTATACAATGGAAAAAAGAGAGCATCTTCAACAAATTGTGCTGGCAAAACTGGATGTCAATCTGTGGAAGAATGAAAATAGATCCATATCTATCACCATGCACAAAAATCAAGTCCAAGTGGATTAAAGACCTCAATATCAGTCCGAACACACTGAACCTGATAGAAGAGAAAGTGCGAAGTACTCTACAACACGTGGGCACAGGAGACCACTTCCTACGTATAACCCCAGCAGGACTGACATTAAGGGCTTCATTGAATAAATGGGACCTCCTGAGACTGAGAAGCTTCTGTAAAGCAAAGGACACTGTCACTAAGACTGAAAGGCAACCCACTGACTGGGAGAAGATCTTCACCAACCCCGCAACTGACAAAGTCTGATCTCCAAAATATATAAAGAACTCAAGAAACTAGACCGTAAAAGGCTAATCAACCCAATTACAAAATGGGGCACTGAACTGAATAGAGATATCTCAACAAAAGAAGTTCAAATGGCCAAAAGACACTTAAGGTCATGCTTAACTTCCTTAGCGATCTGGGAAATGCAAATCAAGACAACTTTAAGATACCATCTTACACCTGTCAGAATGGCGAAAATAAAAAACACCTATGATAGCCTTTGCTGGAGAGGTTGTGGAGTAAGGGGTACACTCATCCATTGCTGGTGGGAATGCAAACTTGTGCCAACCACTTTGGAAAGCAGTGTGGATGTTTCTCAGGAAATTCGGGAACAACCTACCCCTGGACCCAGCAAAACCACTCTTGGGAATATACCCAAAAGAGGCCCTATCATACAACAAAAGTATATGCTCACCTATGTTCATAGCAGCATTGTTTGTAATAGCCAGAACCTGGAAACAACCTAGATGCCCTTCAATGGAAGAATGGATGAAGAAAGTATGGAATATATACATATTAGAGTACTACTCAGCAGTAAAAAACAATGACTTCTTGAATTTTGCATACAAATGGATGGAAACAGAAAACACTATCCTGAGTGAGGTAACCCAGACCCAAAAAGAGGAACATGGGATGTACTCATTAATATTTGGTTTCTAGCCGTAAATAAAGGACATTGAGCCTATAATTCGTGATCCTAGAGAAGCTAAATAAGAAGGTGAACCCAAAGAAAAACATATAGGCATCCTCCTGAATATTAACCTTCATCAGGCGATGAAAGGAGACAGAGACAGATACCCACATTGGAGCACCAGACAGAAATCTCAAGGTCCAAATCAGGAGCAGAAGGAGAGAGAGCACGAGCAAGGAACTCAGGACTGCAAGGGGTGCACCCACACACTGAGAGAATGGGGATGTTCTATTGGGAACTCACCAAGGCCAGCTGGCCTGGGTCTTAAAAAGCCTGGGATAAGGCGCTCTGTTTTCGAGCTACCCAACCAGCAAGGAGACCTGATCTCGGCGCTAGGAGATCCAGCTAGGGGTGAGTTGCTGATCCCGTGGCTTCAGCCTGGGACTGGGAACTCGGAAGTTCCTCAACCCCCTATCCTTCCTGGGCTCTCTGCAGGGCCTCTACTCCCTGCATACTGCCTCTTTCTTCCTATCCCACCCAGCTTGCATCCAGAACCCTCCCTTCTTCCGCCCCTCTGCCCTCTGTGAACACACAACATCCCCCAGCTGAGCCTGTCTGGGCGCTGGGACCGAAACCTCAGGGCACCCAGGTGGGCGGGAGTTCCTTTGTTTCAATAGCCTGCCTGCACCAAAGAAGGTAGGCGCTCTGTTTTCGAGCTACCCAACCAGCACGGAGACCTGATCTCAGCTACAGGACAGCCAACACTGGGCACGGAGACCTGATCTTGGCGCCAGGAGAGCCAGCATTAGGGAGAGCCATCATTGGGCACGGAGATCTGATATCGGCACCAGGAGAGCTATCACTGGGGAGAGCCATCACTGGGAAGATACATCAGGAGGCAAGAAAACCTGATCCTGTTAAAGAAGATCCATAGGGGAGCATTCGGAGGAAGAGATGGGCAGGCGCCAATACAAGAATTCACCCAACAATCTGAAAAGCAACATGAATCCACCAGAAACCAGCGACCTCACAACAGGAGGACATGAACACCTTAACCAAGAAGAAGTAGAAAAAATCGACTTTATGAAAGTGATAGACACCCTTAAACAGCATGTAAAGAACACCCTTATAGAAATGGATGAGAAATATAACAGAAAGTTTGAAGAATTGAATAAATCAGTGAATGACACCCTAGAAAACCAAGGAAAAACAATGAAACAGATAATGGAAACAGTTCAAGACTTGAAAACTGAATTGGAGGCAAAGAAGAAAACACAAACAGAGGTTCGGCTGGACATGGAAAATTTAAGTAAACAAACAGAGACTACAGAAACAAGCATAACCAACAGATTACAAGAGATAGAAGAAAGAATCTCAGATTCTGAAGATACCATAGAGAAAATAAACACACTGATCAAAGAAAACAGCAAGTCCAACAAACTTTCATCACAAAACATTCAGGAAATCTGGGACACAATAAAAAGACCAAACCTAAGAATAATAGGTGTAGAAGAAGGGGAAGAAGTGCAGCTCAACGGTCCAGAAAATATATTTAATAAAATTATAGAAGAAAACTTTCCCAACCTAAAGAAAGATATACCTATGAAGGTTCAAGAAGCATACAGAACACCAAATA